>MU186838.1:40055-83485 GCA_016904865.1 Pissodes strobi
ATTGTCCAAAAAACTAGGTGCGTCGTTTTTTTTGACGAGCAGTTTATTTCTTCATCAATACAATTACTACAAACAATATTTTTGACTTTCGTTGAAGATGAACACATTTCGTGGCACCACGTTAAACATTTTCTCTTCTCGATCGTCTTAAGAGAAACCCTTTCCACAAATAGAACATGACGTATCTTCATTGCTTCATCTATCTTCGTCATCATTGGACACTAGTGGAACTGGTATGTCACCCTCACTTCCCGTGAACTTGGATTGATATTTCTTTGTATGCGGGGTGGGGGGGGGGGGGGGGGGGGTGTCACCTTCAGTACCTCTTGGCCTTTAATTGGGATCATTCCGACGCTCTTTCGCCATTTGTTTCTTTTCTATGGATGATATTAGTATAAGCATTATAAGTCATCGCCAGTATGGCACAGATCAATGGGGGATCTCCTCACTTACGTGACCTACCTGTGGACCAAAGCCATCGAGAGCTATGGCGAATCTCGTGCAGTGGCTCTCATTGGTAGGGTGTGGCATGATGGATTGTTAAGCAAATTGACAGCATACGGACTACCACCAGCGCTGCTTCTACGGCTTTTTAATTTCTTAAACGGTCGAAGCATCCGACTTGGTATTGATGGACGTTTATGGGAATAATTTAAAATCAATGCCGGAGTTCCTCAAGTTCCTCAAGGGTGTATATTATTTCCCGCACTATTCCTACTTTATATCAACGATCTCTTAGACAGGAGAAACAATTCTATTTACAGCTTTGCAGACGACAGCAGACTTATAGCATTATTCATGTCGTAGGCCCCAATGACCGTTGCTCGTTCCCAACGCGAGCGTGATTGCTGCCCTCAATAAGGATATGAAGGCCATCGTGGAATGGGTTTGGGTCGCCCTGAATTGAAGCAGGTGCAATCTCGAACCAATCAGAACAAATGGATTTCAGAATTTAAAAAAGTAACGTTAACTTCACGCATAGCCCTCCGCTCGCTTCGCTCCCTCCGGGGCGCGACCAGACAGTACTAACCCATACTAACCCAAATTTACACAAATAAACAAACATCTCTTGTTACCGACGGGAATCGAACCAGGACCATCCTTATCAGAAGTACCGAATCTGACCACTGCACCACGACACCTCTTGAAACCAATTTACTGGACCGTAAAGAAATTGCAGAGGGGTAATGCTGGTAAATTATGTTAGCGAAATAAATCTGTATCTAATGAACACGTATTATAAAAAACCACAAGAACGGAGATGGACCTGGCAAAGTCCAGACGGAAATGTAAAAAACGAAATTGACTACGTCATTTGTAATGATAAAAACATACTTTTAGATACGTCAGTGCTAAACACGATAAACATAGGTAGCGACCACAGGATGCTGAGGGCGAAAACAAGAATTAACACACGAAAAGAATGAAGGAAACTGATAAAACCTGAAAATACAGAATAGAGGGTGAAGGAATAAAACTGCAAATGATGAAATGCGCGGAGATCGTACACCAACATATGCAGGGTGAACAAGGTTCGGACATAGACACCATAAACATAGAAATAACAAAAAACCTACTGAAAGCAGCTCAAGCCAAGCAATAATATCGAATAAAAAAGCCACGAACCACAAACCAAGTCAGGAAACTCAACAATTAATTAAAGAACGAACAAGAAGACTAAAGGATCGAACAAATAACAAAGCGACTATATCACAACTATATAAAACTATAAGGAAAAAAGTAGGAGAAGATAACAGAAAATATAAAAATATGAGGATAAAAGAAACCCAGAAGGACATAAAGGTCTAAAACAACTAAAGACAAAAATGAAGAAAGGAAAACAACAAATAACAAAGTTATTAAATGACGACGGAGAAGAGATTACTGAGGTGGAAGAAATAACAATAACAGTGGGAAAATATTATAAATCACTCTACGAGGCTAAGAGAACACCTCCACCAGGGAAAGAAGAAAAAATAGAGGTATAGTCAGAAATGTAGGATCCGAAGATATTCCTGAAATAACGACGATCGAAGTAGAAAACGATCTTAAATGCATGCGCAACAAAAAAGCACCAGGGGAGGATGGCATTATGGTGGGAATGAAGCAAATCTATGATGGCTCAGATCCTAAGACTATTCAACTATTCCTTGGTTGAAATGAAAATTCCGAAGGATTGGTTTAACGCTCAGTAGTCCTCATTTTCAAGAAATGCAATAAGTACAAGCTCGAAAACTATAGACCAATAAGCCTAAGTAAAGTTCTAAGTAATGGGAGAATCGATGACCGATACACAAACATTATCAAATACATATATGAAAACGCGACATCGCAAATAATGACAACACAAGAAAAAACAAATAAAATAAACATAAAACGTGGAGTAAGACAAGGAGACTCGATCTCTCCCAAAACATTTACTCTGGCTCTAGAAGTTATGTTCAAAAGCCTGGATTGGCAGAACAAAGGAATCCTAATAGACGGCGAAAGGCCAAATCATGTCAGATTTGCTGACGACATCACGCTGATAGCTGAAAACCAAAGGGATCTACAGAGTATGATTGAAGAACTAAACGAAAAATCAGAACAAATAGGTTTAAAAACCAACATTAATAAAACTAAATATTTAACCAATGACGCACATCAAAATCAACAGATAATCCTAAACAACCAACCGATTGAAAGAGTCCAGAGTTTTATATATCTAGGTCAGAAAATCGAGTTAGCAAAAAACAACTTGAGCGCAGATCTACCTCGAAGAATATCCTTGGGATGGCCAGCGTTTGGCAAGATGCATGACATTTTTAAGTCCGACATGCCGAATACAATAAAATTGCAAGTTTTCAACCAGTATGTTTTGTCGGTGCTCACCTACGGAACAGAGACCTGGGCGCTCAACAAAAACATTATCCATAAGTTTCAAACAGCGAGCTATGGAAAGACGAATTCTAAACATCAATCTTGAAGATCACATCACCAATATAGCAATAAGAAGAAGAACAAAATTAAAAGACATAGTAGAAATTTATTTAGCGTATGGCTTACATGGATTTAGTTTTTGAGAAAAATGTCACAAATAGACATTCACATAATATAACAGAGGACACAATAGTACAGACACCAAAATAAAATTCTATGTACAGCACAATCTAAAAATCAGATTTTAAAATCGAGGCCATTGATGCAGTCCAGCATAGAGTCGGTGAAGTCGCTCTCCTCTCCTCAATATTTGGTAGGGGGCACTCAGTTGCAATGTGATGAACAGTCTGGCGAGGTTCTCCGCAGTCACAAGTCGGTGTTTCAGTGAGTTCTCATTTATAGAACGAGTCGCGGCAAATGCCGTGGGACGTTCTTATCCTGTTGAGTGTTTTCCACTCAAGGCGAGGCAGCTTCATTCCTGGTAGGAATACTACAAGATCGGTTACATGAACTGCTTGGGCCGGCTTCGAGGTTTTCCAGTTTTCTTTCCATTTATCGGTCAAATTGAAATTCTCTCGCACGAGTTGTTCTGCTAGCAGTAGTGGAGAAGATCTAGATTTCAGTCTCTGCAAGCCGGCATCAAGAAGGTCACTGTGCACTGGGAGTAGGGGATTCAATATTATTTTATTATATTCCCTAACTAAGCCCTCTTGTCTGCGGATGGTGGGAGGTGCAATATTGCTCAGAACCGGAAGCCAAGGCAAAGGTGTGCTCTTCAAACAGCCGCTAATCGTTTTCATTGTCTCATTGAGTTTGGTGTCGATAGTAGTAGTACCGCAGAGTTTGTGGATTATATTATTTCTGGTGTTTATTTTAGCTGCGGTGTTCTCTAGGTGTGTTTTGTATGAAAGAGTTCGGTCCATTGTTATCCCTAGATATTTTAGGTAAGGATTGTATGTAGCGTAGTAGGTTATTGTTGAAATACACTTGGGGCTCTAGTCGTGCTTGTTCATTATTTAGGTGGAAGCACATCACTTCATTTTTATTCATATTAGGGATTAGTCTCCAGTCGGCGAAATATCCCCGCAGCGTGGCCAGTTCTTCCGACAGCATGTTACTGGCCTCCTCCATGGTTTTACTCCGCGATTCAAGAGCCAGGCCATCAGCATATCCGAACTTTCTTGACGTTGTGTGTGGCATATCCGAAATATATAGATTAAACAAGGCAGGTGCGAGTACCGAGCCTTGAGGCAGTCCATTATTGAAATGTCTCATTTTGCTCTTGCTCCCTCCTGTTATTATTTGGAAAGGCCTATCACAGAGCATGTTGTTCAACAGGGATGCTATTCGGCTGCACGGTACCACGTTGAGAATCTTGTAGAGGAGTCCCTCCCTCCAGACCGTGTCATATGCTGCAGCCAAGTCGACGAACACCACAGTTGTCTTCAGCTGTTTTTGAAATCCTGCTTTAATGTGTGTTGTTAAGCTGAGCACCTGGTCGGCACAGCTACGATGGGGCCTGATCCCGGCCTGTTCAATAGGAATATGTTCCATTATCGTTGGTCCCAGTCGGTTTAGTAGTATCTTTTTCATGAGCTTGTAGCATGAACTCAATAAGGCTATCGGGCGAAAGCTTTCAGGCAGGTTCTTGGGTTTGTTTGGTTTTAGGATTGCGATTACTTTGGATTTCTTAAGTTCTATTGGGACGCGACCGGCCAGTAGGATGTCAGAATAAAATTTACTCAACCACATTCTAGTGTGCTTTCCACAGTTTTTAAGGAATTCAGGGTGAATTCCGTCGAATCCGGGTGCTTTGCCAGATTTTGTGTCTTCCAGTGCCTTATTTACCTCTTCCACAGTGAATGGTCTGGAGTATTCAGGGTGGGCTGCTGTTGTATGGCGGCGGAGTGTCAGTTGTTTCTTAATACATGTGTTTTGCTGTCTTATGCTCGGGGCCTTAGAGAGCGCTATTACTCGTGCAGCGATTTGGTTAGCTGATATTTCCGGTGGTTAGCTGATACTTCCGGTGGTTTTTTTAAAAGGCTCTAGGTCTTCCGGCTAGATCTCTTAAAGTCCATGCTGCCTGTCGTTTTTTTCCCATTTTTTAAGGCGTTCTGTGTCCAGGCGGTGTTAAGGAGTTCCACAGCTATCTCAGAATCTCCACTGTTCTGGAATTCCTGGTAAAGTTGCTCCATCTCAGCGTTCTATCCCGGCACGTATTCCCTACGGAAGCCTCGGGGTATATACTTTTTCGCCGTTGTTATTAGGGCTTTTGCGAATCTGTTATAATTACTGCTCACTGTGGGGATCCATCTGACGACTTTATTCAGCTGGGCAGCAAATTTATCCCACTGGGCCTTCCCAAGGTTCCACGTTGGCCTGGGTACGGAGTGAATTATCGGGATTTTAATTCCATTCTCGAGACTTTCGTCGAGATTGGAACCGGCCGTTTTCGGGCATTTTCTGAGACAAAGCAGATGTCAGGGTTGGTTTCGGTCTTCCACGCAGCTGACCTGAACGTATTTCGTTCCTTGGCATCGAAGATTAGGTGAAGGTCGTGTGAGTCCGCCCAGTACGCAAGGCGCTCACCGTTCTCATCAGTGATTCGATATTTCCAAGTAGTGTGATGGCTGTTAAAGTCGCCTGCGCATATTGCAGGATGTGGATAGACATCTAGCACACTATCAGGCCAAAGTATCTGTGGTGGCTTGTAAATGCTGGCCACCGTGATATCAGCTATTTTTGTTATTACTTGGTGGACATTTGAATTTACACTGGAATTTATCAGTACAGCGTTTTCGATGTCTTTCCGGATGTAGGTTGCATTGCCATAGGAACGGTGATAGATAGCCCCAAGCAAGTCGAAACCTTGGATTTTGCCTCTTCGGCGCTGTTTGTCTTCATTCTCTATGTGAGTTTCTTGGATAATGGCCATGTCGATGTTTTGGTCTAGCAAGAGCTTTGAAATGTACTCAATCTTAGCTCTGCTAAGTTCTTCGGCGTTTATTTGGCAAATTCGGATTATTTCTCCGAGATTTTTTGTCTTTTGGTCCTGAGAAGGACCGTGGTTGTAAAATTTTGAAATGCGCGAATCCATGTATAGTGGCCAGGAGATCCAGAGATATTGTCTGGCTGCCGAAGTTTGCTACAGCTCATTTAGCGTTACCCGTGGTGCACGTGTGGCTTTCTGCCACGGACGCGAGCTAGTTTACACCCCTCATAATAGAAAGAATATATGAAAAAATATGTACAGGGTGTCCCAAATTCGAGCCTGATCATTGGGATCTCGGAAACTGGAAGAGATACGAGGTCGTTTAAATGGAGGCAAAGTTACGCAATTTGATGCTGATGAAAATGCTACCTTAAAAGTTAAAAAATTTCGAATACTTCCGAAGATATTTAAAAAAAACCGAATATTCGCGATTTAATTTTTATTTTTTTATGACTCTATTTAAATAGATATAACAAAATAAATTTCATATTCTCATTGCTACTTTTTCTGTTTTACAAGATGGTGTTATCAGATTTACAACCCGACGTTTCGTCTTTGAGCTGCCATAATCAACTTTGTTTTTTTTAAATACGGCCCTGGATTTTTTATTCCGGAGTTTAAGAGCTCCTAATGTCCCAAAACTAATGATGTATCGCACTTATTCGAAAAAATCATTTTAATGATTTCCTGGTAAAATCTTACCAAAAATATGTTTTCTGTCTCTCTCTAACACATGAGTTCTTATGGAAAATGCCATTAATATGAAATTTTCGAATAAGTGCGATACATCATTGGCTTTCGGACTTTAGATCCTCTTAAAATCCGTAATAAAAAAATCCAGGGCCGTATTTAAAAAAAACAAAGTTGATAATGGCAGCTCAAAGACGTCGGTTTGTAAATCTGATATCACCATCTTGTAGAATAGAAAAGGTAGCAATGAGAATGTGAAATTTATTTTGTTATATCTATTCAAATAGAGTTATAAAAAAATTTAAATGAAATCGCGAATATTCGATTTTTTCCAAAAATCTTCGTAAGTAGTGGGAATTTCTAAATTTTTAAGATGGCATTTTGATAAGCATTAAATTGCACAACTTTGCGTCCGTATCTCTTCTAGTTTCCGAGATCCCAATGATGAGGCTCGAATTTGGGACACCCTGTACATTAAAGTACAAAGAACAAGTAGAAAGAATATGTACATTAAAGTGGAACTGGTCGGGACATATTGGAAGAATGACAGACAACATATGGACGCGGAGAGTGATCGAATGGAGGTCATGGGAGAACAAGAGAAGTAGAGGAAGACCTCAAACAAGATGGTCGGATGGCATAAAGAGATTGGCTGGACATGACTGGATGAGAAGAGCCTGCAACAGAGAGAACTGGCAGCAGTTAAGGGAGGCGTTCGCACAACGATGGGTGAATTAAGCTGCTGCCGAAGAAGAAAAAGAAGACGTGAGTAATTCTGATGAAGCGAAATGCGCATGCCTGAAATGCGATTGTTTGCATTCGTCTGAAAATGCATTATGCTTTAATTTAGGGTGATCTAAATTCTTGCGGAATGGCGCGAAGAAAAGAATGTTAATTATTATTATTGTCATATTATTAAAGTTGATTTTAAATTTTCCAAATTTTGCAAGAATATGTTACACAATGTTAAGAAAACAGTCGTTTTGTACATCACATAATTATCCTGACTTATTTTTGTATTACTTTACATTTAATTAAAATATCAACGGTGAATTACCTTATAAAGCGTTTAATGTTGAATAAAACCGAAATAAAAATAGGAAGGAAGTCGATCAAAGCGTAGCGGACCGTAACGCAGTATTTTATGCCCTTGATCATATAGAAGTACTGAATGGAAAACGTGCATTAATTATAGAACAAGATATCTAATTTACGCTTAAGCAAAATAATCAACTTTTATTGAATTTAATATAATTATAGGGAAATAAACAGTTTCAACATAATAATTGTTTAAGCACATATGCAGGTGCGTGGTATTTGTCAAAGAATTTAAATTGAGATAAAAACTACATCTCATTTATTGGCAAACATAAATGCCTAATATTTTTAATTCAATAAATTTTAAATTCTCGCAATAGGAAACAATTTCTGTGAGAATTTGAATTTTACTTCTTCTTCTTCAAGTGCCTATTCATGCCGAATATTGCCGAACATCCTGGCTATAATGACCTTGTTTACGGCTGCTCTGAATAATTCAGTAGCTGTTTTGGAAAACCACGTTCTTAAGTTCTTCAGCCATGATATTCTACGCTTTCCGGGTCGGCAATGATATTGACCCTGTTCAGCCCTGTGGAGTTTATATAATAATTAGATATTATTGGCGACTTCCTCCGTGAAAATGTTATACAATCGCACTTCCCAGTGTTCAGAGACATCCCGTTCCGAACAGACCAAGTACCCAGCCACTTGACGAGCCAGCAAGGAAACCCCAAGGCTTCAAGTTTTGACAGTAACATAGAATGGTTAACACAATCAAAAGCCTTGGAGTAGTCTGTATAAATTGAGTCAATTTGAGAATGTTCCTCAAAAGTCTGCAAGATGTCTTGTTGATATAAGAGTAGATTGCTAACTGTTGATCTTTGAGGAACAAACCCATTCTGTCTAGTATCAAAAATTCCCTTACAGTGCCAAACAATAGATGGTATTAACAATTTCTCAAAAAGTTTAGGAATTGGTGATAGAATACTTATTGGTCGGTAGTCTCCAATATTATTTCGATTTCCACTCTTAAATACAGGAAAGCTGGAAAGCCACATTTCGGAGAACTTGTTGTCCATGATATACTTGTTAAACAATATGTGAAGAGGCTTACACAGTGAGTACACACAGCATTTCAAAAAGAAAGGACCAAAGCTAAGCTTGTTTGGAAGAGACATGATGCCCTCAAACACTTCGGCAAGGCCAAACACAACTGGATTAAATTCAGATATCTTAGGAAATTTTGAGCCATCAATGTTGGCATTGAGAGATCTGTCGCTATAGCAGGTAGAGAACTGTCCAGCAAAGAGGTTTGAAATACCATCTGAGGCAGTAGAGGTGCCCCGATGCATGGTACTTGGCAATTTGTTATTGGATCTAGATGAATTAACAAATTTCCAAAACTGAGCAGGATCAGAGCTCAACCGATTCTCCAGACCGACAACATAGTTTCGACAACACTCACCGGCAAGCTTTTTATATCTTGAACGAAAGTTACAAAATAGCAAATATGATTCATAAGACTAGTCTCTTTTAAACTGACAGTGAGCTATCTTTTTTGCCCTGATAAGATGTTTTAGATCTTTTGAAAACCAAGAGGAATAAGTTGAGATAGCTCTACCCTTCAAAGGCACAAAGAGAGTACATGCTTGTTCAATTACTTGATAAAATGTTTCAGTTGCATTATCAATATTGTCATTCGAGTTCTTCCCATGGCACGGAATCAAAAAAAGTGTTTGGTGCTCCATAGTCAGCATGCAAGAGGTCCCTAAAGTGTTCCCAAAATTGTAATTAAGGTCTATCCCCCTTTATGGAACAGTGGTAGCTCTTGTGGTTGAGAGAATCAGGAAAGATAGGGTCTATGGAATTATCAATAGTGATGTTTTCAGTATTAGTGGCAAACATTAAATCCAGGAATCTACCGAGGCTATTTGGCACTGTGATAAATTGTTTAAGTCCAAGTTCTCACACACAACATCTGCACGATATCCTCTGGGACACTGGGCATATTGGACTCCATTCTCACAATGCCATGTTGCTAAAGGCAGGTTATAGTCACCAAATAAATAAAGAGAACTACCTGGATAGGTGTTTGCAATTGTTTCAACCTTAGTGCAGTGACTGGCATGCAATTCCTCTGGTGAATCCGGAGGGATATAAACTGCTCCAATGACCATAGTTTTAGGCCCAACATTTATGAGTGCAACCAATGTAGAGGCTACAATGATCGGTGAAGATTTAATTGTTGTTTTCACGCAAATCATAGCACCACCTCCCCTCTTTCTTGTGTTAGGACTCATATTTCTATCGAACCGATAGATATTATAATTAGGAATTTGCAGTTCAGCATTATTATAATCATTTGTTAGCCAAGTCTCTACGTCTCTATGTCATAGCTTGTGGTAGAGATGTTGGAGGCAAATTTGTGGAGTTTTGTTCGCATACCCACAACATTGTGGCAGTATATAGATATATCTGGCCTGTGATCTAGTTTTTTGAAGCTGATGGTTTCTTAGAAGTAACTACCTTTGGATTACCATCTCGATAAATCATTACAAGATCCTTTTCACCTTGATCCAAACTCGAGCATGGTCTCCTTATGTATATTTTGTTGCATCTTGGTTTTATCCAAATTTATTGAATATCCAAGCTCCATAAGCCTCCGTTTATGCTTAACTACAGAATGGCATATCTGAGGGCTGTCAAATATAAGGCGAAGAGGTCTACATTTATCGGGACTCACTTTTCCAAGCCTTATCACCTTTTTAAGATGATTCGCTTCAATTCCAGCTACACCCATGATAGGTGTTGCTATACACTTATCGTGGTCAATTTTATCCTGTATTTTAGCAACTTCAGACTTCTTACTTTTAAAAACAATGATATTACAAGCCCTAGAACTCCGCTCCCGAAATTCCCTCAGCATATCTTCAGGATTACTTTGTACTGTTGCAGGTGCAGGTATGCTTTGGTTCCGACAATTTTGTTGCTTCAGATTATCAATTTGATCCTTCAAAGAAAAAATCTCATTTTCAAGCAAGGATATTTTATTTAAATTTTTAATGGAATTTTTACAAATAATGATTCCTTACATGTTGCAAAAGAATATAAGTGCTCTTTGTTTCTGCAATTGCATTGCTCTGATTTCAATAGGAGTCATAATAGTGCATGATTTAATGTTGTGAAAAGCTGCCTTGCAACTATCACAAAACTGATTAAAATTGCAAAGTTTTTCCACTCGAAATAAACTTAAGGAATCACACAACAGCACAGTACACTTTTGATTTTGGGTAAGAACAACAATTTACAACAGAAAACGCGGAGGATAAAATGCGATGCGTGGATCTGGGCGTTTGTTGTCATTATCACTTTTAAGCAGTTCCCTCTTGCCACTTTCCACGGTTTTGTTTAAGGCATGAATTCGCTGATCCGTGCTGTCACACTCGTCCCTTATCTGTGTGCACTTCTCATTAAGAATTTGTGTTACTTGATTTCGTATGGTATTATCTTTGAGTTTTTTGATATTGTATTTTACAGGGCATCGGGTTTGTATTCTCTTCAACTTCACTGGATTGTGATCGAATTGTATATCGGCGCCGGGAAATGTTTTCACACTTGTAAATTCTGTATCTATGATTTACCAGAATATAATCGATCTGGTTTCTTATGATGATGCCCTTCCCATTATCCCTGGGTGAGTTCCACGTATAAAAACGTCTAGGTGGTTGTTTGTAGAAAGTATTTAATATGACTAGGTTGTGTTCGGCTACAAAGAGTTTCTCCCCTATCGTTCCTATCTTCAAGTCCATAGGGCCCAATGTGTCCGCCTGTCCTTCCTCTACCTACTTTGGCGTTAAAGTCTCCCGTTATTATTAGGAGTTCATGTTTCTGCAACTTTCTTATCAGGTCGTGGATCTGGGTGTAAAATGCCTGCACTTTTTTACCATCGTAGTCTGTGGTGAGTGCATAAACTTGAATTATGTTAGTGCTTAATGGCGAAGTACTTACTTGAAGAAGCATAATCCTTTCATTCACAGGTATGAAGTTAACAGCGTACTTAGCCACCTTCTTTTGTATGAGTATCCCTACACCATGCTCATATCTTCCATCCGTTGTTCTGGAGTAATATATTCTATAGTTGTCGCAGTAGCTCGCATTAGGCCATTTCATCTCACTGACGCCCATTATTTCTATTTTTAGCCTGTCCATTTCTTTCAGAGCACATTGAATTTTTCCGGTTTGAGCCATGGTTTTAACGTTCTAAGTAGGTACATATTCTCCTAGGTTGTCTTATTTTACTCCTGTCATTTCTCATTCTACTGTTCAAACCTGGTCCCCCTGGAGATCCGATTGGGGAGCTTGAAATTCCGGACTGATTTGATCTGAACATAGCTATGTCGATTATTCTTGAGATATCCAATGGATCTTTAATGTAGTGGTTTCTCCTTGCCTTCTACATCCCAATGCCGTTGACCCTTAAAGGGGTTCTTCCGCCTTTAAGGCCAATTTCTCAACCCCAGGGCAATGAGGTGCCTATTGGTTCCTCCACCCGAAGCTGTTGACCGATAGGTGGGAGACTACTTATTTCGGTAGTCACTCGATCGCCGTATACTCGTCAGTTAGTAACAGGGTGCACCGTACAACTAGAGTTGTAGCTCGTGAAGATGAGGTTGGTATTTGTGTATAAGAGGCTACATATATAAATATATATGACTATATATTTCCCTTCACCATAATTATAAAGAAATTTAATTTTTCCAAAAATTAGCTGAAGGTGTTTGCTAGCTAAATTGCTAGCGTAGATGACGAACAAAATATCATTTTTTCTCTAGTCGATCTGAATTTTCAGTTTTACATAACAATATCGCAAAAAAAGTTCAAAACTGCAGACCCTTAAAAAATCGTGATTCAAAAATATAACCAAATACGAGAGGAAACTGCGGTTTTCACTGTTCAATAGAGCAGAAACGACTCTATACATTCTAAAATTTACATAGGTTTGTAACGTGTTTTGTATTTTCTACAGGCGCTCAAAGTTGAGCTAAAAATTGTAAAATCACGTATTAATTTAAAGAAAAAATCATATTTCGAAAACTAACCATTTTTATACAAAACGGTGATCATATTCAAATAAAGCAGGTTCGAAAGTATAAGTATCGGACCAGAAGTAATTAATTTATTAAAAATGCTGGCAATTAATTTTAGGGAATTTGTCCAACAGCTGTATGTCACAACCCTCAGCTGTTGAGATTGAGCTCTTTAAGCCAAATGAAATTATTTATTCATGTCTTCACAACAGCATAAGACGGCAAAGATTTTCTGATCATTGCTTAACTTTCTTTGACATAAGTATGCTTGAGTCAGCATTTATTTTCTAATCATTGCTTACCTTTTCAGAAATTAGAATTATAACTTTTTGGCTGAGAAAATTGCTAATTTACAACAAAGAGAACTTATCAGTAAACAAAACTATTGACAGTAAAACGTTGTCGAAGTTTTTCTGAATTAAAGTTTTTGCTTTTGAACTAACTGTCATTCTATTTTTCTGTTTTTAAAATTTAATCGAAATTAATTTTATTAAAACTTCTTTTGATACTCGAACTATCATTCGAATATTCTGTTATTCGTTCTGAATATAATTAGAACGTTTTACTGTGTCTCAATTTTTGGAATCGTGTCAATAAGCGAAACGCGTCTTTTCTCGATTGACGTATTCAACCTTCCACTTCTATTGTGTGAGTCAAATATGGGATTACAGGAACCCTTGACGATGATTGAAGCAATTTATTAAAGCATCGTGTAAACAATCTTTAAATATTATAGACAAAATGGATTATTTTTATTGCTCGGTGTGCAAAAAACTAAACAACATTTACGAAATGTTTCGTTTATTCTACCGTGTGCAAGTTTATAACCCTATAGACACGTATATTTCACTATTCCGAAGGCGAGTTTAATAATACGAAAATTTAATTTTTACAAAATATAAGTAAATAGTATTGTGTTTCTTATCTCACTTATGTGACCGAGCGCTGAGGTTTTCTAGTAAATAATGCCCCATAAAAGCATTAGATCCTGGACTACATATTTTTCACATAGCGTTTAACATAGATAATAATAATCTGATGATAAGTAATCATTGGGCCATGATGGAAAAACGAAATTGCATAACCAGGAAGAATACGTTTTATTGGTGGAAGCTATCACAGAAGTTTTTCTGCGTCAGAGGAACATATATTAAATTAAAAATTCCTCCCAATTAGAGGACTTGGGTTGATTTGCACTCCAAATTAAAATCATATCGAAAAGCCACAGCAACTCACGATCTGATATTCTTGATGAATTTGTGGGTTAGCGCGGGTATATAGAGGATGTTTCCTAATTGGGAATAAAAAATTTAAGCGTATATTTTCTTTTATGAATAAAAATTATATGAACACGGAGTATAAATTTTACAAAATTTTATGGTTTTTATGTTTTATATTCCAAAGCAAGCGAGATATTCTAATCAAATTAGCTCCCCACTTGTCACACAGAACTAAAAATGATTGATGGTAGTGGTTTACTACTATTTCTAATATCAGCGATTTTTTGTGGATCAATAGCAATTTCAACTAGTGCATCATAAATTGGTCCAGTTGGTATTTTAAAAACTTAACAACTTGAATACGGCTTTCCCATCTAGTATCTGTTACAGTTTTTAGGGTTAGAGATGAAATATACTTTTTTTAACACCTCCTGCAATAGCACTGAAGTAAAATGTGCGAACTGTGGCGGCCCGCATCGGGCTATCGACACATAATGCCCGGTTTATCTATATAAGATAAACCAACTGCAAACGAGTAAACAACCGCCAAAGCAGTTCAAGCCAGCACCCGCGCCCGCCACGCCGTCCTGGCAGGGGCGCGGTCTCCTAGAAGGACAAGGCCGGGGTACAAAAAGAAGCCAACCGCAGTCACAACCTCAACGCCCCCAACAGATACAAGGAGGGACACAGCCACCCGCAAATAATGAATATGATAAAAACTTCCCGAACACGCTTAGGGCTCCACAGCACTAAAGCGCGCAATCTGACAGCGGGTTAAGTGGCAATGCACACAATATGCTGTCTAATCTTGCAAATGTCGTAAACAAAAAATTAACTCTCTGGTGAACGTTTCTAAATTGTACTTCACACTAGATGAATTAAGTAGCATGCTCGAATCGTGTAACGGCGATAAAGTAAAAATCGTGGAATCGTGCAATGATTCTTTTCATCAGAGATTCTCAAGTACAATATAGAATGGCTAGTTATCAATATCTACGCTTAGCATATTATCCTGGCACTGCAATAGTATTAGAAATAAACTTGGCGAATTTAAGCATCTCATATACAATTCCCATTTTCAGATTGTTTTTTTTGCTAGAAACACCAATTAACCTCGATTTCAAAATCAAGGTTCGTAACTATATAACAGAACGTTTTGATAGGCCAATCGGAGACGGAGGAGGCGTTTGCTTCTTCTTCAGCCGTTGCTTGTCCATTGCTGGACATAGGCCGCCCCTATAGTTTTCCAAGCTCCTCGATCTTGTGCTGTTTGGTACCAACTGATTCCAACTATGCTTTTGATGTCATCCATCCATCTCATCTGGGGTCTTCCCACGCTTCTTTTGGTCGTTCGAGGTCGCCAAAACAACAATCTGTGGGTCCATTCATCATTTGTTTTCCTTGCTAAGTGTCCAGCCCTGCTCCACTTTAGTTTAGCGATTCTATATATGACATCCATTAGTTTTGTCTCCTCTCTGATTTGGACGTTTGTTTTCCTATCTCTTAAGCTTACACCCAGAACAATTCTTTCCATCGCCCTTTGCGTGACTCTCAGTCTCTCTGCATTTTTTTTTGTTATTGTTGCGGTCTCCATTCCATACGTTAGTACAGGAAGCACACAAGTCTCAAACACTTTCCTCTTTAGACAGATAGGTATGCTTTTATCCTTGAGTATTTCTCCTAAACGCCCAAAAGCAGCCCAGGCCAGTCTTATTCTGTCGTTTCAGCTGTTTGATTTTGTTTACCAAGCTTTAAAACATGCCCCAGGTATACATACTTGTTAGTTTTTTGATGGTATTTTCGTTTATTGTAAACTGCTTCTGACTTTCAGACATGATTTTCGTTTTCTTTAGATTCATCTTCAGTCCTATCTTTTTTGATGTTCTGTTTAATTCTCTTAGCATTTCCTCAAGTTGGTCTGCATCAGTGCTTATGATGACAACATCGTCAGCAAACCTTAGGTTACTCAAGAATCGACCGTCTATATTTATTCATTTTTCTTGCCAATCTAGCTCCTTGAAAACGTTCTCGAGTGCAAGTGTGAATAGCTTTGGCGACAGTGTATTGCCTTGCCTTACTCCTCGGCTTATTTTAATTTTCTCTGTAAGATTTTCTTCGCTAATTTTTACATGCATCGATGCGCTCTCATAGATTTTTCTCAAGAGCAGACTGTATCGACTATCGATCCTTGCGTCGTTCAGACCTTTAATAATTGCCCAGAATTCTACCGTATCGAATGCTTTTTGAAAATCTACGAAGGCTAGATGTAAATCGATGTTGTATTCTTCGCATTTTTCTATGAGAGTTTTCATTGCTTGTAGATGATCGATAGTACTGAAACCTTTTCTAAATCCTGCCTGCTCTACGGGTTGGTAGGAATCCAGTTTATTTGTGAGATGGTTGGTAATTATTCTGGTGAATAACTTGTATAGGTGCGATAATAAGCTTATGGGTCTATAGTTTGGTATATCTGATCTATCTTCTTTCTTAAATAATAGTATTACCTCAGCGTTTTGCCATTTCGATGTTGAACAAAACTTTTAATACCTCTAAAAGAGTTTTTCTTCCGTACTTCAACATCTCACTTGTTATCCTATCTTCACCCGGTGATTTGCCATTCTTCATTTGCTTCAACGCTTTTTCCAGTTCTTCCTTGGTTATTTTCGGAAGTTCTTCTGAGTTTACATTAACAATATGTCGTTCTGTTTCTCTGTTATCTGGGTTTGGACATTGTGAGGAATACAAAGAAGAATAAAATTTCCTGGTTTCTACCAGAATTTCCGTTCTATGATTTATTACTATTCCTTGTTGGTTTTTAATTTTTGTGATTCTTGTTTTGCTAACGCATTTATTTCTTATAACTTTCATGTTTTTGTTATTCTCTATGACTTTCATTATTTCTGCTGTTCTATACTTTCTAATATCCTTTCTAATTTCTTGTTTTATTTTCTTACCCAAGTTGTTATATTCTGTAGACTCTCTATGCATTTGTTTTCGTTGTTGGATAAGTCTCTTTGTGTCTGTACTTATTTTTGAATTTCTTCTTTGAGCGCAACTTTTCTTTACAGCTACTCGAATGTCGTTGGAGATTTTTTTCCGATAGGTGGTCGATACTCATCTGTTCTAGTTCTTCCAATGGTTGAAGATTATTATCCAGGTTTTCTGTTAGCTTGTTCTGTTCCCGCTGTAAGAGTTTTCTATCTGGACGTGTGTAGGATTTTATGAGCTTCCTCCTTTCTATTTTGGTGTCTATTTCGATAATAGCTCTTACAAGACGGTGGTCGCTTCCTGTGTCAAATCTGTTTAACACCCCAACATCTACGCAAACTAACGATCTTCCTATCGTTCGACACGACATAATCAATTTAGTTTTTTGTAAATCCATCTGGACTTTTCCATGTCCACCTTGGCTTTGGGTCTTTCTTGAAAAAAGTGTTCATACAAAAGAGCCATTCACAGTTCAAAAAGTTCCAAAGTGTTTCTCCTCTACTGTTCCTGATACCAAGACCAAATTTTCCTATAAATTCAGAATCATCTTCCCTGTTTTTCATCCCCATTTTAGCATTTAAATCTCCAATTTGTAGACAGAAATGAGTTTTCTCTATGTCTTTTGCTGTTACAATGTCCTGATAAAACTGTTCTATTTCTTCATCTGTAGCTGTAATTGTTGGCACATATACTTGGATTATTTGGATCTTATAACGTTTTGATAGTTTTAAAACAATATAGACAACTCGATTTGATATGGCATGCATTTTCTCTATAAGGTGTTTTTTGTCTTTGTGGATGAGTAATGCTACTCCCCCAGTATAGTACATCTCACCGTTTCTCTGGTATAAGATATGATCCGATTTTAACTCAGTACTTCTCTCTCCTGACAGCCTTGTCTCTGAAATTACTACTACGTCCCAATTTATGTCTTATAGCTCCAAGTGTTCTAGCTGTTCTGGTTTCCGCATACTTTTTATGTTATAAGTGGTCACTATGAGTTGTTGGTCTCGCTTTATGAATTTATCCGATTTCTTGCCCTCCCCAGAATCCGTAGGGCAGACTGGCACGGTGCCAGTGTGGGACTCTGAGCGTTGCGCTCTACCCACCTGGGGTCCTTGTCCGCTGGATTTAGAACTCGGCATTTTCTCTAGAGGGAATATTTGGCCATAATCTTGCCACGCTGGCCAGACGGGTTGGCAAGTGGGTTGTCAGCCGCGGAAGAGGCGTGGTCTGCCTTATACACAAATCACATAGATATAAAAGACGGACCCGGACAAGGTCGGTCATTGAGTATGTGAGCGTCGAGCTCGACGGTGGCCTGTGTCTGCGCCCAGTCTGCGCATCACGCAAGCATACCTACTAGCATTTCTTGATCCGAGCAAACGCTCTATCCTCATAGGGAATTTCAACGCCGTACGGCATATCGTGATACCATCACTAACCATAAAAGCCGAGTAGTACGTAACCTGCTTGAAGACAATCTGGAAGTCCAATACCTCAGAACACGCGACCCTACCTACTACAGTGAACACTTCACACCTTCATACGTGGGCGTGACATTTGTACGAGGAATGGCAGGCGCCACGAGTCCCAAGGTCATCAGTGATCTTAACTCGGATCACTTTCCAATTAAGAAGAGTCTAGCTAACGTTAGGCGGCCGTTAGGGAAGCCTATGAAATCGAATGCATATAAAAATCTTGATTGGAGGGTATTTCGGGCAAGATTAGGCGAAGCAACTGTCATTCCAAGGCAAATAGATTGCGTCCAAGAACTGGAGAATGAAGTGAACACTATAACCAGAAATATCCAGCGCGTCAGGGACGCACTCTGTCCAAAAATCAGGAAGAATCCGTTTACGGAATCTCTTCCTGACGATATCCTACTCCTAATCAATCTCCGGAACCGAATTCGGCGCAGGTGGCAAAGGAACCGAACAGTAAACGACCGGCTCAGAGTGAATGCACTTAATGACCAGATCAAGAGGAAGATTCGAACTCACAGGGATACGGCTCGGATGAGCTTCGTGAATGAGCTCGGCACGGGAGACGGCTCCCTGCCCTGTGGAAGCTCGAGAGGCAGGTTCGTAGAGGCTCGACCGAGATCCCCGCTATTCGCCATCGCGGCGAAGATGTACTGAGCGATCAGGCAAAAGTCGAGGCCTTTGCGGATTTCCTCGAGGGTGTACATGGGGAAATACCGGACACCGTGCCATTGTACGCCCATTTCACGGAGCGGGTAAGGCCGTTTGTGAACAGCCCATATCCAATACCGCTCCCTGTAATGAGAACTTCGTGTCACTCCATCCGCAAGGTTCTTAGTCAGCTGCCAAAGAATAGGGCGCCGGGCTCGATACCATCCCTTATATATTCCTCAAAAAAACTGCCCAGCAAAGCCCTTGTACATTTAATGCATATAGTGGATGCCATGCTACACCTGCAACACTTTCCTAGTTCGTGGAAGATCGCGCGAATAGTACTGTTCCCCAAACCTGGGAAGGACTTAAAGATCACAAGTTCATACCGTCCAATCTCATTGCTCAATAGCAAAGTCGTCGAAAAGCTCGTACTACCCAGGTTCAATGAGGCCGCCCTGAGCCTCCGTATTCTGCCAGAAGACCAGTTCGGTTTTCGTACCGGGCATGGCACTAACATGCTTGCTGCAAAAATCGCGCACGACATATACGAGGGATTCAATGAAAGGCATTGCACCGCCTTGTTGCTCCTGGATATAAAGAGGGCATTCTTGTATAACAGGCCGTTATGATAACGGCCTGTTATACAAACTCTTTGTAACACACGATTTTCCGCTGCATTTGGCAGCATTAGCGTCATACCTGGCTGGGCGCTCCCTTTTGGTGCGCATCGGTAGGTCGGACTCGACCATGAGACCGATTCGAGCTGGTGTCTCGCAGGGAACAGTACTATCACTGCAGCTATTACATAGCAGATCTTCCCTCCCACCCCAACTTATCCCTGGCAGTTTATGCCGATGATACTGCCCTTTACCCCAAAGTATTCAATGCGCAAGAGGCGACAAATAACGTTAGTTCTCACATGGAGCAAGTTAACGAGTTTTACTCTACTTGGAAAATTCGTCTAAATGTAGCAAAAACCGAGTTGGCCATATTCACTCGTAAATACCTAAATACAGATGTACTCCCAATGTAACCCAATAACACCCTCATCCTCCCTAAACCTAAAATAAAATAACTCGGAATCATGTTTGATAGGAGGCTGACGTTTTGTGAACATGTTTCATATATCCGAAACAAAAATCGCATCATATCTCTTATCAGACATGATTCCTTTCTTAGCCCTTCAAACAAAGTAATCATGTACCGATCAATCACAAGACCCTTCCTAATGTATGGCGCACCGCTATGGTGTTCAATATCTGATCAACAAATGCAAAAACTTCAAATTCTGCAAAACCGGCAGCTAAGGGCAGCTTTTTCGGCGAGTCATTATACTAGAATTACAGACCTGCACGCGTGCCCGCATAGAGTATGTGAGGGAGCACGTGGACAAGCTCGCGTGCAGGTTTTTTGAGTATATTATCCTCGGCTCGCCGAGGACTGCCAACATAGCTAATGCCAGATACCAAACTTTAGAGCCAAACACGGGCCTATACATCGCAAATCCACTATCTTCTATCTAGAACCCAGACCCCCATAAATAAATCCACCTCATCCGTTAAAATATCCATCCTTCCTCACCCCTAAACCACCCCTGCTACTATTCAGTAAAACGAAAACTAGCAGGAGCACAGAAGTTTAGTTTAATATACACCACCACGACTAGCCCAGAGATGGCTCCGCCCACCGTTCTCAGAATGCACGGTGGGTGGGGCTTGCTAAGGGACCTAGGATCCATATAAATATGGTCAGCTCAAGAAACGAGAGCAGTCGAACAACTGCACTTGTGCCGTCTCTGCGCTCCTCGCTCTGGTAGCATGGCTACGCATCACCAAGCTTCTAATAACTATTGTATCCATCACCGCACTGAGGTTATCTTTGATAGCCTCCCACCTGTGTATGTATGTATGTGTGAATGAATGCGGTGTGAATGAGCTAAAACCAGAGACCGTGGAATGAGGTTTTTCGATGTGACTTTTCCCCATATTTACACTCCCTCATCCTTTCCCTTCCTTGAAATACAAGCCAATTAGCGCCATTGCCATCTGTTAGTAATTAATAATGTAAAATCTCTTGAAAGGCATAGCCTAGGTAAGATCAGACAGCATATTGTACTGCCAGACTGCCACTTGTCTACAAACACAGCCCGGACATTCAATCGGCCCATGTCAAATCGATGTATGCTGTGGAGTCGCAGAAGCATCCGGTGGGATTCAGGCGCCTCTTATAATAATAATAATAATAATAATAATAATAATAATAATATAATGGATAACACAAGCTTATAAAATTAAAATTAAAAAGAGATCATAAAACTATGAGATAACAGATTTTTATAGATGACAATAAACAAACATATGACTAGTGTTATACTAAACACAATAATATTGAAAATATTGCAACTACATTGATTGATCAGTATTATGTGTGTATTAATCTAAACTGAGGTCATTAAGTTTGATATAACAAACACTCTTCTAAGAACCTACATATACTCTTTATTACGCTCTTTTGTCCTTCTAATGGGCACAAACCTTCACTCCAGCTTAGAAGGAACTAGGAGTGAATAATCTCAAGTCGAAAGAAATAAATTTTAATTTTCAGAATTTAAAATTAGATATTGAATGAAATAAAGAAATAAAGTATGTCAATGCGTAGGCTAAAACGAGCTGTCGCCGAGCGTATAAATTAGGCCCTAGCTCAAATACAGGAGAGTAGGGTGCGGGTTGATTTATTTAAGGCGCCACGGGCTTTTAGACAGCACAAGTGAGAATTACCCTAAAGTTGAAATATGGAACTCGTTTTAGCTTACGCGAATGTATACCAAAAATGCGCTATTTATTTCTATCAGAAAAATCGATCGATTAAACAACAAAAATAAGTTAGAAAATTAGATTAAATATATATTCCGGCCACTTATCAGTAATAATAACGGAAAAATAATTATCCAGAAATTAATCAAAAATCAAAGTCGGTATAAGGCAAGTACCCCAAATTAACCGAAAACTAAAGTCGATCAGAATAATACTCAAAAATTAATCAAAGATAACTAAAGTAAACGATGAACAAATACTCGAATATTAATCAAAGATAAGTCAAAGTCAAATTCAAGGTACTATATATTCCAGAAAATACTATTAACATAAAATATATAAACAGTATTTAAGAAATGGCGTCAAAATACAATAATAAAATCTAGACTAGACTAGACATTACATACAGTTGTTAAAATATTTTTAAAAAAAATTATAAGAAATGTAAGTACACAGTATACACTTCAAAAAAAACCTCTAACATAAAACAGACTTAAAAACAGTATAATGTAAAACATGAATTTATAATATAATATAATAAACTCAAGGAACATAGTTATTAAGATATCTCAGTGGCATTATAAGGTTCCCTTTCAAGAAGGTATTCAAATATTGCCCTTTTGAAGGGCTTGTGGGACTCAATTGACGTTATATGAGCTGCAAGTCTATTAAAATAGTGCACGCATGACAGTCTTGGACTTCTTTCAGAGAGAGTAAGCCTGTGATGTGGAATATGGTAGTTCATGCCACGAGTGTTATGGGCATGATCCGGTAGATGACACACAAACAAATGCTTATTCCTATGCAAAAACACAACACACTCATACACATATAGGCCCGTCAGTATTAGAAGTCCATTCTGCCTAAAGAGAGTGCGGCAAGAATCTCTCATTCTCATCCCCAACATGCTCCTGAGGATTCTCTTCTGAACCAGAAAAGCCCTGTCAGCATTGACACTACCCCCCTAAAAGACAATACCAAAACGCAACACAGAACCAAAGCAGGCATGATATGCAAGAAACAATGCTGGTAGGTCTACATAGTTCCTCAAGACCCGCAGGAGGTAGCAACTGGCATTTAGCTTACCAACAACACAATCCACCTCTCTTTCCCAGCTGAGATGACAGTCAACATAGATACCCAGAAATTTTGTGTCTGAAGAGAGTGACACCCTGTGATCCAGCAGATCAATCTCCTCAGAACAAATGAGTCTAGACTGCTTGGTTCTAAAAAACAAAAAGCTGGACTTAGCGGTATTCAGTGCTAATCTATTTTGTTGAAACCATTGTTGAGCCAAACGCAAATATGACTCAGTTTGCCCCAAGCTGTTTGCCAGAGAGTCATCACATGATAGAAGGGTGGTGTCATCAGCATAATTGATAAGTGATGTTGCAATTGATGATAGGTCATTAATGTAACAGATGAATAGAAAGGTGCCTAAAATACTTCCCTGAGGTACACCCATAATAATTTCCTTATCATCTGAGTAATAGTCTATACCACCATTTCTAATTACAACATGCTGTTTACGTCCTGTAAGAAATGACTCAACCCATCCAAGAGGTGTACCTCATACTCCATACTGTTCCAGCTTCTTGAGCAAGATATCATGGTCCAAACAGTCAAAGGCCTTTGACAGATCCAGGAAACAACCCATGCCTATCTCCCCCCTCTCCATACACTTCACGATCTTATCAATAATAGGAAATACAGCGGTCTCTATTGATTTACCTTTTAGAAATCCATGCTGAGTGGCACTTATTAAATTGTTTGTACTGAAGAAACTTATGAGACGGGAATACATAGCTTTCTCAAAAATTTTGGAAAAGGAGGACAAAAGACTGACAGGACGATAGTTCTCCGGCAGACTGGCATTGCCCCTTTTGTAGAGAGGCTTGACAACTGCCACCTTAAGCTGGTTGGGAAATATGCCATACTTAAAACAATTGTTTATGATGTAGCATAGAGGGATCGCCAAATCCTCAATGCATGGTTTCAAGATATTCCGACACTTGATCAAAGCCAGAACTTGATTTATTTTTCAGACCTTTCATAATATCTAAGACTTCAAGAGGGGTAACTGGAGCTAGAAACATTGACTTAGTTGAGAAAGAAATTTTATTTTGATATTGATCTAAGTTTAAGGTTTTTGTTAATAATGGAGCAGCCTCGACCATGTAAGTATTGAAATAGTTGCTAAGAGCTTTAGCATTACCAACAAATTCCAAGTCACTCTATGCAGTACTCTTACCTCTTACTTCATTTATAATTTGCCATGAAGATTTTGATTTATTGTCACTACCTAATATTCTTTGAGAATATGATACTTTTCTAGCATTACATAGTAACCTGTCATAGTCCTTCTTTTTAGCCTTATAAGAATCTATATAAGACTGATCTACCCTACTCAATATCAGAAGAACATCAAGTTCACCCTTGCATTTCTCCAAAAGTGGACAGGAATAATGAGTCCTTTTTTATTCTGAGGTCTGGATTTCCTTAATGGAAAACTATTGTTGAATATAGGAAAAACTGAGCCCATTGCTCATCTACATTTACCTAACTTACCTGAAAAACTGTAACCCAGCTTTCCTCGGACAGCATCTCTCTAAACCTTTCCTGACACTCATTTGAGACTAGCCTTCGATTGACTGATTTTGGAGCTGATATGTTATTGAGATGGAATGTAAGACTTTGACCAGTGTGGTCAGATACATGAGTTTGCAGAATCTGCATGTCGAAATTTTCCCAATTTGTAAAAATATTATCAATACATGAGCCTGATGTAAATATATTAAAAGAACCCAACAAAGACAAGAATGCCACTGAGTTGTAATCATTTTTTTAAATATTTATGTTAAAATCCCCTGCTAAAAAGATATACACAAAAATTCACAAAAAATCCTACTTAAAAATAAATAAATTTTTTCAAAAAATATATTTATATCAGAATTTGGCGCTCTATAAATAGATGCAATTAAAATTTTAAAATTTCCTGCCATTATCTCTATCACAGCACATTAAAAGGTTAGTTCCATACTGATTTCCATTAGATCGTTCCTTTTTTCCAAGGGAAACCTTGACGAACATAGACAGCCGATCCTCCATGCTGATATTGTTTGCGACAAAAAGAAGCTCCTAGACTATAATTTGGCATGTTATCGTTTGCAAGTTGGTCCTCATTTTTCCAGTGCTCTGTCACTGCTACAGCTAGAGAACAGTGTACCTCTGCCAAAAAAACACATTTGGTCCAGGCTGTTGCCAATAGACTGTACATTGTGATGTAAAATGTTGTGTACAGAGATTGTGCTTTTAATGTCACACATTTTTATCGCTGGTGTCTCTGGAGATTGAGAAAATGGTTTATATATATGCCTTCCGGCCATAGCTTACTAGCCCTTACATCTTTTCTTCTGGTCCCTGGAACAGCAAGTTTAAAAGAGCTTCTAAAAGAGACCTTCCTGGTGTGCATTTTTTCGCAGATCCACTCATCACCATTTTCCTGGAGATAACTAAGGATGTTTTCAGATGTAGTTTCCGGCTGAAAGCCTGAAAGAAAAATCCAAGCACGCTGGGATGCAACAGAGAGATTTTGCACATTCTTTCTTGTCCACAAACTGGGCTCAGATCTTTTAATTTTACTCTTCCTTTGCACCAAAGTCCATTTGTTGCTGTCATCCATACCTTGAACTGGAATCTGCACAGGATCGCTTGGAAGCACTGTTGAAGATACTTTAACTCCGACAGCACGATTCAATTATTGAGCGCAAAATAATAAAAGAAACAAATAATTACGATTACGAGTCACAATTAAAAAAGGATTGGTTTTATTACCTAATAATAAAATATCACAGCTGGTCAGGAGGGAGAAAGGAAAATTAAGTTGAAGAAAATTTCAGTAGTTAATTCTTATGGTTACTGTACTCTTAAAGGTAGGCTTTACTCAGTTAAAATAATTCACACGCTTACTCTAAACAATTTCCGAAATATTTAATTGTAATTGATGACGATCGCTCAAAGATTAATAAAAAGAACGTCAGTGATATGTGTTGAAAGCCAGATACTGCGAATAACTTCTCGTTATAGGTAAGTTCAATTAGCTCGAGTAATCACCTAATTAAAGACTAATTCACGGTTATCGAATCATGATCCGTCACATATGCCGTATAACTAACTAACTATGGCTATTCAATTCAGTTAAGTTTCGTTGATAACTGCCGCAAAAACAATATATAAATAAACTAGTTAGACCTGGCGTTATTATAGCCACCAATTAATTACAGACCTTAACATATGGCAATTTACTCCACGGTCAAGTTACCAGTAGGACAAAGATAATAAACAATCTGTTCGAGTAAAGAAAATCAAAGGCCGCAATAAAAAAAAACAATAATTAAAAATAACGCAAAGTCCACTAGGAAACTAGTAATGATCCGATCTACAGTCATCCAACGTATTGTAAGCCAGAAATCGATTGAGTACAATAATAAACTAGTTCGGCCTACAACGTTATTGCGTCAGTCAATTAACAGTTCAAAAAAAATAAATTCGATCCAAAATCTGATTTACTCTAGATCAGCGGATCTATCTGAATTTGATTAAATAAAAGCCAGCAATTTAGGCTCGTCAATTCAAAAATTCAAAGTTCATTTGAGAGAAAATTTGAGAATTTAATTAAATATAATCAAGTATTTTTTAAAAGAAAATTTGAATGACTAAATGTTGCCTAAATTAAGGAGGAAGAGGTTAAAAAGTTATTCTTTGTTCGAAAACAAAGACAAAAAAATATATAATTAGAGATCGTAGTTAATTACACAAATTTGCCGCAACATAGATGAACGAAAAAAAAATGGAAATTGCTCGCTTGACCGATGAGTAGCTCCTCAGGCAGCTTGCAGAAAGAACTGCTCATGGTAGTCAGTAGATTTCCTTGACAGGCAAAGGACTGCAAGACTCTATATAGGTGGCACGCTAGAGAGGCGTAGCCAAGGAATACTCTGTCGCTAACGATGCTCGTAGATAACAAAGTACAACTCGACGGTGGCAATAGACCTCACAGTAGAAAAAAACCCAACGGTAGTAGTAACCCCAACGGTAGTCTTCTGTGTAGGGGGGTAGCCAGTTGCTTAACGCTAGACGGCTTTCAGCTGGGCAAGTGGACTTCTTGCAAAGCAGTACTCAAATCCCACAAAGGGCAATTTCAGGCACCAACACTTACGAAAAGATAAGGTACAACTAAAGACTGAAACTGTTAAAATGACCCGGCCAGAAAAATCCCATTAACAGGTGAAAATCAAAATTGACTCCGACCGGCGCGGCGCGGCGTCTAAAATGACTGCTTGTCTCGGTTCGTCGTAAAAGAGTCATCCAAGTGACCGAAAACCGGAGAGCAGTACCGCACGAAGATGCTTACCTCGGAAGAAACTCGCTCAACCAATGAACTTCCAGTATAGTCGATCACATGTTCCTCTCAATAATTCATCCAAGGGAATTAAACGATAAAAACCTGGGATTTCGATGCACAGGCATCCCCAAAAAAATCAACCCAGAATAGCCAAAAGGGCATCGTCATCAAGCCACTCCAACCAACAGAATTTCCCAGTTTGGCAGGGATAATTAATTAACTGCGCGCGCGATGAATGGATGGTAGCCAATCCGAAACCAGTACGTACTACGAAAATATTAGAAGACCATCGATTCGACCATCGAGTGTAGTTCGTGTTTGACCGTTTTACGGTTCAGTCGGGTTTTGTTTTGTGTGAATTTTCATGACCAGTCACCCAATACGCGACAATACTTGTGTTTGTTTTCTTTCGTATTTTTTTTCTTTCCTTTGTACTCACGATTCAAAAAAAAATGTCTATGTACAAGTGCGACAATTGCCTTAAAGAATTTCTCGATAAGGACAAATATAACAAAGTGCGCTGCAGTGGCGAATGTCGCAGATGTTTCTGTATGCAATGTACGGGCCTTGATAAAGCAACTACCAACACCTTGCTGTTGGAGAAATTTAACCACCTACGTTTCTTTTGTGCCCTGTGTAACTCTCCAAATTTGAGATATCTCAACGATAAAATTTCTAATTTATCAAAAAATCAGGTTCCTCAGGAGATATTTGACTCGCTGGCTGACCGTGTGAGTAAATTATCAAACAGTGTACCGACTATTTCTGAGATGTATGATATTTTATTGAATAACGAATCTAAATGGAACCTTTTGGAGAAGAAAATAGACGATATTCACAAATTCTCTGTTGAAATCGGTAAGGGAAATAGAACAGAATGTCTTTACTATTTCTCAAATTCTACTCAACAATACAGAGGAAACCATCAAGTTCCAGGTGCAAGAATCCTCGTCCGCTGATATTAAGAAGGGTATTGACAACTTAAAAAGTAGCCTTGCAAATGTTACCACCTTGGTTAGGGACTTAAATTCTAAAGTTGCTAACCCAAAACAACATAGTGCTCTACCTACGATGACACGCTTTACTTCTACGTCGTGCTCCAACCAAACTACGTCAACGGCATTTGTTTCATCTTCCACTCAAATGGAACTGCCTACTGAAGTTTCCTCAATCCCAGAAGATTCCAACTCCGCAATTTATAGAAGTGCCCAAAGATGGCACTATGTGAACCTAGAACACCTCCCGGCAGGATTTACTTCAAATAATATCGTGCACTATGTGAAGGAAAAGTTGAAAACATCAGAATTTATTCGATGCTATAACCTGTTCAGTCAGTGCAATGACTCCAGAGGAACTGCATTTAAAATAGGGACCCTATCAAGAAAGTCCGCTGAGAATTTGTTCGGCATCAATATCTGGCCACCCGGGGCTCAAGTTAGAAAGTCATCGGAATCTGAAATCCCTCAGAAAACTACAGAGCTCTATCCAACTCCCTCCACCAAAGCGAAAGTGACCAGCAGTCCGACCTCTGGCAATCTGCGGGACTTTCCCTCTCCAGTCAGTGAAGCTAAGGCACACAAGGTAACTACAGTAGCTTCTGACAAACAAGCTATCGCTGCTTGCAAAACTAATGCCCTTGTGAGCGATATCGAAATTAAACTGTCTAAGGAATCACCCCATAAACCGTCCTTTTCTCTGGACCCGCTGACTCCCCCAACAGTTAAATTAACACTGGCCGCCAGTAAGTCTAACGACTCTAGTAATCGTTTTCTTATGGCAAGGCTAAGGGAACCTGCTATCGTCAGAGCCATTAGTTTGTACCTTGCCTATTTGTATGACCAACCTGCCTCGGTATGCTACGAGGGATTTACCAACATAAGCGTCAGATTATTCCTGGCATCTGAAGGACTGCCAATCCAGGATGACATATTACGTAAGGTCTACCACGACTTTCATGCTGCAATATGGGTTTAAACACACTGAAGTGGAAGAAGATCTTTGTACCTACAGATCCCATGTTGTGTCGGAGAGGACGATTCAGCTTCAGAAGTCCAGAGAGGGTCACCAAAAATACTTCTCCAGTGGTTCCCCGAAGAAAAATTTTTAAGCAGCTTGACGTGTCCTGGGCGACTAGATTCCTGTAATCCTGACGCCAGGTTTAATATGGTTCTTATTAACGTTGCCTCATTACGAAATAAGACTGATGAATTGTTTTTGTTTTTGGAGGAATCAGGGTTCCCCCAACTAGTTGCAATTGCAGAGCACTGGCTGAGTAAGAATGAACCGCTTTATGTTCAAAAGTACTCCACAATAGCCAGATATAATCGGAAAAACTCGGCTCATGGGGGAACACTGATTCTTTCCTTAAATGAGGGCTTTTCCCCTGTAACTAAATTTGATCATCTCCAATCGGATAACTACTTTGAATTTTCCATTGTATACAATAAGAACTTTGATTTACACGTAATTTGTATATATAGAGCGCCAAATTCCGATGTGCAATTGTTCTTTAATAACCTGCTAAGCTTGTTAGAGGGTCTGCTGGTGAAAAGCAAGAAAATTTTGTGCGGTGATTTAAATATTGACTACGCTACCGCTTGTGCTGCCCAGAATTCATTAATTTCTATTTTTGACTTTTGGTCTTTCAATGCATGTAACCTCTCCAACTCGGATTTCTAACAATTCCTCTTCTATCATTGACTATGTAGCGTCCGACTTTCCTTCAACTGATGTCCAATCGACAGTAACTAGCGCGGGTCTCTCAGATCATCAGGCAGTAATCTCCAAATTCAATATTTCTTATAGGCCCTCAAAAAAAACTCGCCACCTAGGTAGAATCTTCTCAGCCTCCAATTTTTCATCCTTTCGTAACCTTTGCCTAAAGACGAACTGGAATTTTGAATCAGGTGAACTTGATTCTGACTTTAGTGGTTTCTTAAATAAAATTATAAATGCATTCAATAAAGCCTTCTCGCTTAAATCCATTAGGCCTAAACGTCACAAACCATCGACCACGAAAGGCCTACGCATATCTGCAAAAAATATGCGTTCCCTCTCATTCTAGTTCTTGAATTCATTTCGAATTATAGGAAGATCTACCTAAAACTTATCAAGACAGCAAAATCGTTTATCAACTGCTAAAAACGTATCCAAGGAAACCTGGTCCGTTATTAACGATCTTAAAGGCAAAACAAATTCCGCGAATCAGAGCATGCCAAAACCAAATGATTTAAACGAATATTTTGTCAACGTGAGCAAAAATGTTACCTCTGGTATTTCTCATTCTCTCGACCTTTTTTCGTTTCTTCCTCCTTCTAAAAAAGTCGCTGACAGTTTTTTCCTAAGCCCTGTGACCAGCCTTGAACTTCTTCAGGTAATGAGCCGCATAAAGAGTAAATCAGCGTGTAGCACTGATAATCTGTCAATTAAAATTTTCTTGAACCTCCCACTTCCAATTCTGGATGTCCTAGCTTCCTTAATTAATGCGTCCTTCACGAAAGGTATTTTTCCCGAATGCCTCAAAACTGCGATAATTATTCCTCTTCATAAGGGAGGTGAAAAGGATGTCTTATGCAATTATCGTCCAATTGCTCTGTTGCCTGTACTCTCTAAAATCATTGAAAGTTATTAAAAAATCGCCTCTTGCCATTTCTCCTTAGACATGGCATACTGTCCCCGGAACAGTTCGGATTTTTACCAAACAAGTGTACTAATGACGCCATGTTCTCGTTGCTTCACGATGTTTACTCATCCCTTAACAACAATCTCCCCACTGCTACAGTCTTCTGTGATTACGCTAAAGCGTTGACTTGTTAAGAAAACAAAATTTTTATGGAATCCGTGGTATTCCTTCAAACTGGTTTCAATCTTATCTTGAAAATAGACAGTAGTTTGTTCCACAGCGCTCTGTTCTTGGGCCTATCCTTTTTCTAATATACATATATTAAATAAAATTTCTCTCTTTGCTGACGACACAAGCATAACTTGGAGTGATTCTAATACTTTCTTCCTACACTCTAATATCTCCAGCGATCTTGTCACAATCAAAACTTGGTCTGACTCAAATTGGCTGTGTTTCAACGTTGATAAAACGGTAGCCTTATCTTATAAAACAACCTTTGCTACTTCACAACAGCAATATTAAATACGTTGAATCGCCTAAATTCCTAGGTTTGAATATTAGTGCCAACCTTAAGTGGTCCGCACATATTGATTCTTTAACAAAAAAACTTTCTTCTGCCTGCTTCGCAATTCGATCGGTTTCGAAGGAACTAAATCTGTCTACTGCCAGGCTCACTTACTTCTCTTTGTTTGAATCTCATCTTCGCTACGGCCTTCCCTTTTGGGGCTGCTGTAACACCGAGCAATTTCGTACCATTTTCAAACTTCAAAAGAGAGCACTTCGTTATTTATTTGCTGTTAATGGCAGAGCTCATTGCGAATACTACTTTAAAAAATATAAAATTCTTACGCTTCCTGCTTTGTTTATTTTAGAAACAACTTGTTTAATACGCAAATATCGTACCATATTTCCCGAAAGGCCACACCATGAGTACCCAACAAGAAATTTGAGTCAGGACATCTACCTTCCTTTTCCCTCCTCTGAAGTAACAAAAAATTATATTCTTTATAACTCCAAAAAGTTATACAATACACTTCCGCTACATCTTAAATCCATCCCTACATTTGCTAAATTTCGTGAAAAAACGAAAGCTTACCTACTAGAAAGACCTTATTATTCTATAAATGAGTTTTACGTGGATTAGATTTTATTTTTTTCTCCATTAATTTCAACTAATCGTTAATCGTTATTAAATTTTTCTCTTGGGCCTTATGTGCGGCGGTGAAGAGTATTTTATGATAGGTAGAGGATTATCTTTTTGACGAATGAGTGATTTTTCGGATATACAGGAATTACACAAAATTAAATACCAAGCTATCAATTTTAGTCATGTTTTGTTTACTTTTACTGGGTATTTCAACTCTGCAGCCTATGCACATTGTCCGAGTCAAGTTCACCAACATGACCTTCCTTATTTTTCCCAACAGCACGCTTCGCTATAATGTATGTTTCATATTTTGATAACACTGAGTTTCTTTACCCTATGTTTTGTGTACTTCCTGTGGATCCGGTTCAACTGCTTATGATGTTCTGTAATATAGTTTTTTTTGTTAAATCGTGACCAATTTTAACTTGAAAATTGCTTGTTGTTCTATTTTTATCGTATATATTATTGTATATATTAAGTTTTGTTTTGTTTTGTATTTGCTCTACTATGGTTAGTTTATTTATTTTAATTCGCTTTGTCCATAAAATTTATTTGAATTTTTCTGTGGCAATAAAGCATACTTGACTTTGACTTTGACTTTGACTCTCGCTAAATTCAATTTGTTGAAAATAGAATGATCTCGCAACGCGGATTTATTAAAATTTCTCGATCGAAAGAGCGACGAAGCCAAGTCGGCCGATATCTCTACGAGGGCCTTCCCGTTATTACCTACGACTGTACGAATGCGTCTGGAACCGTGTGAAGGGTGACACATTCTAGGATGATTTACGCATCGATATACGCCTGATAAAACGGCCTGTGACATCGTCTACTTGTTAGAAAGTTTTTCAAAATGTTTATTTGAAATATTTGCTGCTTGATATCTTTAGCACTAGGCCATTGTATGGTTAGTATTAATCAATGTCACTTCGATCAGAAACGTGTTTGACATCCTGCTGATATGAATATTGCGCCTTTTCAGTTTGGGCTTCTATCGGAAAAATAAATAAATAACTATTTCGTGATTGTTTACCAAAAAGTAATTATATGAAAATATTTACTGTAATTTTATATTAGGTCAAACTTTTCTTTTGCATGATTTATACCTAATTTATAATAATATTATTTGCTGAAACTCAATTTATCGGTGTTTCTTGATGATTTATCTTGTAAGAACGATATGTCGTTTGTTTGTGATGTGTAGGTATGGCAAATTTCATTAATGTGGCACATTATTACTTAGCAATAATTTCACAATTATTACTGTCACTGTTGCTTCGTTTTAAGTAAGTATAACTTAATTTTCGAAATTCTCATTAACGCCTAATTATTATTTATGAGAAGTCTGCACCGAGTTGCATCGCTGAACTGTCTATTTCCTTCATTTAACACATGAAAAGAACTAGCACACTTCTCTAGTATAAGTGTTAAGGAGTTTTTTGGAAAGTCGACTACCAGGTTCACTATTTCCGAGGTTTCTAGCAATAGTTTTGAAGGCATCGATCGAACTATTGAAAATGCACTTGAATTTCTCTTGCCATTTAAATTTTGCTATGTCTTACTTACTTAAATCTTACTTAAATCTGCCCCCTAAAATATCCATAACATTAACATTTTAATTTGAATACCAATAAAACAATGTCTAATACAAAAACATTATGTTTCACTTTAGTTACAATCAAATATATAAATTAACAGGAAGAAAAAAGAATAGTTTATTTTCGAAAACAAAGAATAATAAAATACACAGCTAATTAAACCTTCTAATTTATATAAAAGATACCATAACCTAACGGAAAAACAATAATCCAAATAAAAGTATATTTTAAATCGCTCTCCTGAAAAAATGTTAAAAGCTAGATACGCCTTTATAGTCATAGTCTCAGTCGAATTGTTTGAGGAATATTCTCCTAGACACATCACCGCTTTAGATTATCGTTTACTAGATCATACCCAAGTCTTTGTACATAAACAAACAAACTTTGCATATTAATATATCTTATTTCTCTATGTACAGATCCCTAACGAGAGGTTCCATACCAGAAGAGCACAACGGCCAGCATCAACCCCTTCAAACGTCATCTCTCAAGCGCCCAACATGGCTTATAAAACAACAAAGCTGCCAATCAAGAGGCGCTAGTTTTTCAAGACAGAGCACCTTAGGAGCGTCGCTGATGGGTACCGTGTCAAGCCCTTCATCCGATTCATCATCGGACCAGGACGACGATATGCTGATGAAAACGGATGATTTCTGATCCAAAAGTACACCCCTAAAAAAGGGGCCCATATCGAAATCTCTCAGTCCGATTTTGAGTAATATTCAAATGAGGTGTCAGGTGTTGACACGAAAGTTCAGTCGGGATATGGTTTAAGTTTGTTTCAGAAAATATCAGGGGCGATATTTCTATCAAACTTTGACTTTTATTATCCTGAATGGACTTGTGTTTTTGAAATTTGTTGGCAGCAATATCCTGTAGTGGAGGTAGCCAAATGTGGCTTAGGCGCTATTCACTGTTTTTAAATAGGTCTCCAAAGCTTTTGAATGCATGTTTAAAAAGCGATAATCCCGTCAAAAGGTAAAGAGCTTCTCAAACAGACGAACTACTAATATGACTTTGTCATTAGGATCGGCTTGGATATAGGGTACTTTAAATTAGGGATACGTTTACAGTTACGTAGTTATGTAATACCTACGTTGTTTTACCACTTGTAAATAATTTAGACTAAAATGTTGTTTAATTACATTTTAATCGGTGCGGAGATGGTATTGCGTCAATAATTTTTGATTCGGGGAATATTTTGGGAGATTCATTTAATGAGCAAATACGTATATTGTTTTCACTTTAGCCACTTTGCCTAAAAATAGGTGCTAGATTTCAATGGCTATGACCCAGAACCCGTCATTAAAATAACCCAGTATCCATCATCGGATAGACGATAAACTTGGGCTTACGAAAAACACAATGCGAAAGGTCGTCTGTAAGGTCCAGATACAGAGAAACCTATCTGAGAACTTTGAGACCAACACGGGATTGACACAGAGAGACGCACTGACATGTCTCCTCTTTAACATAGCTTTGAAAAAGGCTATTAGAGATGCCGAGCAGGATAACAAGGGAAGCCGAATCTAAGCCAAAGGACAAAACTAACAATTAACAAAACACTTATCATACCAGTTTTAACGCATGGACTATGTCCAAAGCAAATGAAAACGTCTTGTCAGTTTTAGTGGACTGTAATTTTATTTGCTTCACCGAAATACACAGCTTTCTCGATTCCCAATTAAAATCCATTTTTTTTGGAATTACTGTGCAATCATTTTATTTAAAAGCATAAATAGCACTTTACAAAAAATAACATAATAAACTTAGTGACTAAAAACAATTGGCGGGATGCCCTCGGACACAGCACAAAGGGCGCCCGCCCACCTGACGATTATAAGCAGTCAAGACCTAAACTTAAGCTCTCTTAATTTTGAACTGAGCTCTCTTCTCACGGTTAAAACTGCTTGAAATTGTATATCTTAAAACAACAACGATTCAGCAATCAACACAGAGAAGTATTTGAAATTGATGAAGCTGCGCTACGTGACGGTGTTATCGGTTTCAAAGAATTAAAGTGTTTTTATTAGAGCGGATCAGATTTCATGAACGGAAATTTGGCTATTAATTTTATCTTGAAAGAGTAAATAAAATACTGGATTTTACGAATAGTGTCTTTACACTGCAACATTCTCCCCCCCTTGAAGTACTGGCTTCAACAGATTATCTTTTTGATTATCCTCGAAGGGCAAAGGACATAATTTTGTAATTGACCGTGTATAGATTCCGTCCTTCGTTCTTACTTTTGCCATTCGAACCTTTCCATCCGATCCCGTCACAACTTCTATAATACGTGCCAATGGCCATTTCAAAGGGAGCACATTATCTTCTTTCAAAAGTACAATCGTATCTTTATTTAGGTTCTTTGTCGAGTAGAACCATTTTGGTCTGTTTTGTAATCCCCCTATCAAAAAATGAGCCGGTGTTAAACAATGTAAATCGTTAGGATCAGAAGAAACTGGAAATAGGGGCCTTGAATTTAAAATAGCCTCTATTTGTGCTAAAACAGTTGTCATTTCCTCAAATGTCAGAATCAAATTACCTACTATGCGACGAAGGTGATATTTTGTGGATTTGATCCCCGCTTCCCATAATCCCCCCCAATGAGGACTAACCGGTGGAATAAAACGCCACTGTATTTCCTTATCTGCCAAAAAATTGTGAACGGTGTCTAAATTGGGTTTAGATTTAAAAAATAAATATACCTCTTTAAGTGCGTTATTAGCCCCTTGAAAATTCGTAGCGTTATCACTATAAATAGTAGCTGGACATCCCCTTCTAGCAATAAACCGTTTAAGCGTATTAATAAAGGCATCTGTGCTCAAACAACTGACTAACTCTACGTGAACAGCTTTGGTCACCATACACACAAATAATGCAATATATGCCTTGGTAACAGTTGATTTTCTAAGCCTGGATTGTTTTATTTCAAATGGACCCCCGAAATCAACCCCCACTTTCAAAAAAGGTCTTGCAATTGAAACTCTGTCCAATGGAAGAGAAACCATGAGTTGATTCGATACCTTTGCCTTGAACCTATAGCAAGCAGTACAAGCCTTAATAACAGATTTAACAGCTATCATACCATGAACCGGCCAATATCGCAATCTTAAATTTGCCAACACAGCTTGAGGACCAGCATGGCACAACTTTTTATGTTCTAACTGAATAAGCAAATTAACAATGTGGTGTTTATTTGGTAACAAAATTGGAAATCGTTGATTAAAATCTATATTTGCCTTGGATAACCTACCATTGACCCTAAGAATTCCTTCCTTGTCCAAAAATGGATTTAGACATCGTATTCTGCTATTTTTAAGCCCATTTTGTATTGTTTCATCGTCATGAGATGCTAACAGTTTAATTTCGCCTCCAAAACATTCAGATTGGACGAGTAGAATTATTTTATGAAGAGCACCTTTTAACTCCTCAACTGTCAGAGGTCCGCGAATTTGATTTTTCCTTGCAAACCTTAGACAATATGCTACAGTTCTGTTCAATCTGTTGAAATTTGAAAACCTATGCCATTCAATCAATGGTTGAAGCTTTACTTGAGAGAGGGCAGCTTTTCTCTCTTCTGGTAATGTTTCCATTTTTATAAACTCATTAGAGTCAGAATAAATCATTTCTGAATTTTCAAGAAATGAGGGACCGTGCCACCATAATTTATTTGACAAAATGTCTGAAGCTGACATGCCACGAGATATATAATCAGCAGGATTGTCCCTAGAACATACATGTTTCCACTCCATATTTACAGTTAATTCGTGTATTTCCGCTACTCTATTGGCGACAAATGTAGTCCAACGTGCTGGTGATGAATTTAACCAAAATAATACAATACTGGAATCTGTCCACAAATAAACCTTTGAAATTTTTAACTGAATTATTGGTAAGACCTTGTGCATTAATCTTGCTAAAAGCAATGCTCCACATAGTTCAAGTCTAGGCATGCTAATAGTTTTTAATGGAGCTATGCGCGACTTTGAACATATAAAATTTGTTGACGAGGTTTCATTTGAATATAGTGCGTTCACATACACACATGCGCCATAAGCTGACATCGAGGCATCTGAGAACCCATGCAATTGAATCTCAGTTATCTCAAATGGTTTGAATAACCAACGGGGATTCTTTAAGTTGGATAAATGATGAAGACCATTATAAAAATTAGCCCACTTCTGTAAAATGGTAGGCGGCAATTCATCATCCCAATTGACCTTACTAACCCATATCTCTTGCATCAAAATCTTAGCTACAACGACAACTGGACCTACAAAACCCATTGGATCGAACATTTGTGAGATCCGTGATAAAACCAACCTTTTAGTAATTTTTTCTTTGTTTTTAACCCCTAAACTGGGTAAGACAATATTAAAAAAATCTTGGCTTGTATGCCATCTTAAACCTAATACCTTGTTTGAGAAGTCTGGATCATTCATTTCAACACTTTTACTATTTTCCTGTATGTCCTCAGAAACCAACAACGACATATCATTGGAAGACCATTTGTGCAACTCGAATCCTCCGGCCCTTAGCATATTAATTAACTGATCCTTAAGTTCTAGTGCCTCTGACTTATCGTTAGTCCCACAAAGAATATCATCTACATAACTCTGATTTAAAACTGCTTTAGAAGCAAGGGGATAAGTTGATGACTCATCATCAGCTAACTGATTTAAACATCGAGTTGCCAAAAATGGAGCTGAGATTGTCCCATAAGTCACTGTTTGAAGTTCTATGATTTTAAATGATAATTTGGGATCATCCCTCCAAAGAATGTTCTGAAGAAAACGTTGACTTGGATTGATCTTTATCATGCGGTACATCTTTCTAATATCTGTTACCAATACGAACTGAAACGTTCTAAATCTGCACAGTATCTCAAACAACTCTGGTTGGACAGGAAAACCTTTTAACGTAATGTCATTTAATGCCTGCCCTGATGAAGTTTTGTTTGACGCATCAAACACAACCCGAAGTTTGGTGGTTGTTGCCTCAGACCTTATAACACACTGATGCGCCAAAAATACCCTATGTTTATATTCCTCAAGGCCCGAATCAATGAATTTTCCATGCCCCATGGCGACATATTCGTCAATGAATGCCTTATACTCAGAAAAAAGTTCCTGATTTTTATTAAACCTATTTTCCAATGACTTAAACCTCTTAACAGCTGAATCGACAGAATTCCCTAATTTTAAGTAATCGTCTTTTTTGCGCATAGGCAAATCGACCTGAAAACTACCGTCCTCTAGCCTTTTATGTGTTTCCATGAACAGGTTCTCACATAATTTATCATCCGCTGAGACAAATCTTTTATTACTAACCTCTTCTAGGTGCCAAAACCTTGGAATAATTTCATCGATAGTTGGAAAATTAGAACAAAGTAAATTTACATTATTATCACTACTCATCACAAAGGATTTTGCAGCACCTCGACAAGAACCTATTGGTGCATTTCCACCAACTAACCACCCCAGTTTGCTATTTTGAAAAACTGGCAACCCTGTTCCTAAGCTTTTCATTTCTGGATATATTAATTGAAAATATAAATCCGCTGAAATTAAAATATCAATGTCTGCAGGCCTATAAAAATGTGGATCCGCCAATTCTATGCCGAAAGGAATTTTAATTCGCTTTGTATCAACTAACACTTGTGGCAATTGACATGTTATTTTATCCAAAATTGCAAATTGTGCATTGATTTGATAATTATTATTGATTTGTGACTCGATTCTTAAATTAACCATTTTATTTATTTGTGTTATATTATCTCCTACTCCCCCGATCTGAAACTTAATATTATGTGACACTACACCTTTAAGACGTTTAAATAAATTGAAAGTAGTAAAACTACTTTGAGACCCTGAATCCATTAATGCCCGTGCCTGTACCCTAGATCCATCTGGCGTAATTACATTAACTTGCGCAGTTGCTAATAAAACATGTGACTTTTGTGCATTAGAAAAAGCTACAATATTCTGCTGCATCTCACCAAAACATTGATCAGCTTTTATTGCACCCATATTGGTACCATGAGATATACCTACAAAAATATTATCGTTCTGTGTTTCTTCTAAAATACCTAAATGTGTACCTTGATTTGGATTTGTATGCAATATACCTTGACCTCTTGTATCTTGCTGTAAACCTAAGCGAGACCCATTTCCCTTATTAATTTCTTTATTATATCCATCATTTCCTTTAATGTCTCTATCCTGATGTAATAAAGTATGATGTCTTCCATTGCATACCTGACATCCCTCCAACTTACAATGTGAAACATTATGCCCTTGACCCAAACACTTATAGCATAGATTGTTAAGTTGGACAATATTTCTTTTTTCTATTAAAGGAATTCCAGAAAATTTGAAACATTTAATCAATCCGTGCCCCTCCCTATTACAAAATTTACATTTAATTTTTTGATCAGGTAAATTTTGTTGACCTAAAAGTGCATTTTTAAAAGTTTTACCATTGTAATCCCTTAAATTTGTGCCTTCAGCTTTATAGGAATCAAACTGAATGTTTTCTAAAGCAATGCACCTTTTTTCTAAAAAATCTAGAAAATCATCAAGAGTTGGTAACGTTGTAGAAGCCGCAGATGTTTGCTGAGCAAGATTTTTCTCCAACTCGTATGCTTTGTGTGTTTGAAAATCTAATTTCTGTGTAAAAATAAAAACTAGAAGAACATCCCATTCCTTAACTGGCAATTTAAGCGCTTTAAGTGAATTTACATGTTGCCTAATGTGAGTCAAAAATGCCCTTAACTGTTTTCCAGTACCTTTTGGTATAGGAGCTGTATCTAGCATACCTTTTAAATGTGCATTTATAACTACCAATTTGTTGTCAAACTTATTTTTTAATATGTCGATAGCACTTGTGTAATTATCATTTGTTAATGGCAAATCGCTAATTAAATTTGAGGCTTCCCCCGACAAAGCACCTTTCAAATAAAGAAACTTTTGTACGTCATTTAAACTTGTGTTATTATCAATAATAGCCATACAAAGATCAAAGAAAGTTTGCAACTCCTCAATTTTACCAGAAAATGTAGGAGTTCGCAAATTTGGCAACTTAGCATTATTTTGAGCAACCGATGTGCTTACAAGACCGGGAGATTGTTGCAAGTTAAAACTACCCTGAGGATTAACTGTAGCAGACAATTCTTTAATTTTCGCTTTTATTTAAGAAAGTAAATTTAAATATTTAGCTTCTACTTCTTCCATATCTATACTTTCATTTTCATCTAACTCCTCAATACTTTTCTGTATTTCACAATAAGATTCAAAACTTTTTTGCAAATATGTTTCCCTGGTTTCATACTCACTTACATCTATTATAGAAGTTTGATTTTGCACTACAAACGTTTCTAACCTTGTTATTTTGCGTTTAAATACGTCCCTTTGTTTCTTTAAAACATCCATTTTTTTTTAGGTTTTAAATATCTCAACCTAACCTATATAAAATATTATAACTTTATTGTAATCCTAATTATTTTACTCGAACCGAACCTATTAAATATTACACAAATCAGTGCGCCTACCTTTGACTGTACTGACTTACAGTAATAAATCCTTTTTCCCTATATTTGCCTTTAAATGTAATTATATTTTTAGCACCTTAACCTTGATTGTTAAATTAATAACCCTATTTATTCAGTGTGTCGACCTTTGACTACTGACCTAAGCAAATAATATTTATTACAATACTACAAAAATAGTAAACCCTTTAAAGCCTTAATACCTTGTGTTACATTAAACAATTTCTAAGCAAGTTAGCCTTTTGTTTTCCTTAAAAAATATTGCATAATGTACCCTACTTAACCATAAATGGAGTACGCCTTCCTTTAAAAATATCTTATTTAATAAATGTTTTGTTTAACTGTTCATTTCCAAATTCACAAAAATTATTTACGAGCACTTTGTAGATCTTGCAACAATGACCGCCTTGTTTATATTCATAAATAAATAGGAAAGATCTGACCTTGTAATGTCCAGCTGAAACCACCTTTGTTTGCAGGACCCATCCAAGTTTTCGTTAACCATAATCCTATTTCCCATTTCAACACGCCAATAATCCGGTTCGAAGGACCAAAAATGTGCCTTCCTAGTGGACTGTAATTTTATTTGTTTCGCCGAAGTACACAGCTTTCTCGTTTCCCAATTAAAATCCATTTTTTATGGAATTACTGTGCAATCACTTTATTTAAAAGCATAAATAGCACTTTACAAAAAATAACATAATAAACTTGGTGACTAAAAACAATTGGCGGGATGCCCTCGGACACAGCGCAAAGGGCGCCCGCCCACCTGACGATTATAAGCAGTCAAGACCTAAACTTAAGCTCTCTTAATTTTGAACTGAACTCTCTTCTCACGGTTAAAACTGCTTGAAATTGTATATTTTAAAACAACAATGATTCAGCAATCAACACAGAAAAGTATTTGAAATTGATGAAGCTGCGCTACGTGACGGTGTTATCGGTTTCAAAGAATTAAAGTGTTTTTATTAGAGCGGATCAGATTTCATGAACGGAAATTTGGCTATTAATTTTATCTTGAAAGAGTAAATAAAATACTGGATTTTACGAATAGTGTCTTTACACTGCAACAGATCCTAAGAAGAATCCTGAGAGCAATCAACGAGAACGGTGTGTGGAGAAAAAGATATAACTTTGAAATTCACAATAAATACAAGCAAATCTGTTATGGAAGAAATGTTGTATCACATGAACTGGCGAAGGAGACTTGGGAAGGTCGAGGCACAACTAGGGCCGTTGTACCAATGATGATGATGTTGATGATGATGGTGATGATATCGTTGTCTGCGGTAATTGTCGCTCCGAGATATTTAAAGCGTTATCCACTCTTTAGACATTGTAGGAGTCTATGGTTGCAATTTGATGATGATGATGATGATATCGTTGTCTGCGGTGATTGTAGCTCCGAGATATTTAAAGCGTTATCCACTCTTTCGACATTGTAGGAGTCCATGGTTATATTTTGTCATATTCTGTCCCGTTTCTTTTGCCAATTAATGCACATATACGTAGTTTTCCTTCATTGATCCTTAGTCCGGTTTTCCTTGTCACTGCCTCCGTTTTGTTGAAAATTTTCTTTACTGTGATAACCGTGTTGCCAATAATGTCAATGACTTCCGCATATGCCAATAGCCAATAGCCAATGCCAATGCCAGTAGCATCGGTCCGTTTACTGTTAGAAGTTCTGTCCTGATTTCTATCGTTCTTATCACCAGAATTATATGAAAGAGGAGGGGTGATAACGCGTCCCCTTGGTTTAGTCCACTTGTCTATTTAACACGGTTCTGAAAGTTGATAATGATCGTCTACTCGTATTCTAGATTTACAGCCATTTGCATATGCTTTAATGAACTGGATACGTTTTTAGGGACAGAGGGTTCTGTCATGGCATTCCACAACTGTTCCCTCTTAATACTGTCATATGCTTATCGGAAATCCATAAAGAGGTTATGGATGGTTCTATTGAATTCATCTCCCTCTCTCGAGTAGTTGTCAGGTACAAACATAGTGAAGCGTGAAGTCAAGATGCAAGCAGGGAGGTAAGCAGCGAGTGTCGGTTCACTCGATTTATGCGGATATATAGTGGAGCGTCGATGCTGGCTTCAAATACAAGAGGTGTGGTAGATTTTTAAGCTATTTGTTTCTTCGTCTACCTGTCTACAATAGCAAATATGATGGTTTCAGACACTGAAGACGAGATTCTAGTTGACAGCGCAGTACCACGA
>MU186839.1:4633-32042 GCA_016904865.1 Pissodes strobi
CCAGGACCGAGCCTTGTGGTACTCCAATATTAATTACACTCTTCGCTGACCTCACACCAGCAAACCCTACCACTTGACACCTGCACCGAAGGTAAGACTCAACAAGTTTGATACTATTCGGACTAAAGTTATAATAGCTGAGTTTTTGAAGAAGGATACTATGGTTGACACAGTCAAAGGCCTTGCTGCGATCACATAGCAGAACTGAGTTGTACTGCATGTTATGAAATGCCTCTATTATATCTGAAACAAGATTTATATACCTAGGGCAGTGCTCTTATTTGCTCTGAAGCCGAATTGGCATTCGGAGAAAAGACCAAATTTAGAATTTTAATGGCCATGCAGTTCTCTAGAATTTTAGAGATTATAGGCAGAAGTGATATTATAGTTGCCTATAATTTTCAGGCAATGAGGGGTCGCCCTTCTTGAAAATTGGTACCACAATAGCCATTTTGAAAACTTCTGGAAAGATGTTCTGTCGAAAACAAAAATTAATTAGGCGAGTCAAGGGAATGATAATTGATAATACAGTTTTTGATTGTTTTGATTAATTTTACATTTAAGCCATAAATGTCACGGCTCTGCTTATTTTTTAGGTTATCAATTATATCCCTGAATTCGTTAAAGGTTACCCTATCACTTCTTAGGATACTGCTTGTTATGGGTTTATACCCTTTCTTCATCTGTGATATTTCTTGGAAGAATCTCATACTATTGTTGCTTTTGGCATCCTCCTCCAATTGATGTAGTACTTTATTCTGGGCCGCTCTTTTCTTGTTTCTTATAAGTTTCCTTGCCTCCTCTATGCATGTTTTAAGTTCCTCTATATTGGCGTTATTTTTGTCTTGTAACAAGCGCAATCTGGCTTTATTTTTTGAATTTTGGATTTGTTCGCATTCCGCATCATACCATTCTTTCTTCTTTGTCCTGCTTTTCTTTCCCAGTGTGTTCTTCGTGACTGTCAAAATAGTATATTTGAGGGTGCCCCAGGTTGTTTCTATGTCTTCTATTTCAGGAGTGTTTTGTCGTAGTTGGTTTTCCATTTCGGTTTGGTACTTGGTTCGTATTTCAGCGTAGCGCAACGTTGCCAATTATAGGCAACGTTGGCCAAACTTATAGAATTACCCATGTCTTTATGATTCAGCAATTACTTTCAACTCTAGTGATCCAGTGGTACGATTCCGTGTTTGTGATACGGTGACCCGGGTTCGATTCCCGTCGGTGGTAAGACTTTTTTTAAAGGTATGTCTTTTTTTAAATTTGGGTTAGTTTTGGTTAGGTTTGTTTGGTTGTGCCCCGAAGCGAGCGGAGGGCCATGTGTGAAGTTAATAATACTCATTTAAATTAAAAGTAATGGGAACTGAGAATTGGGAACGTTGCCCTCCCCCGATTTATATTTTGTAACCGTGGCTGTTTCAGGTTAAGTCGGTGTTGTACTTGCGGTCAAATCGTACAATTTCGTTGGAGGCACGGACACACACGATCAAATTGCGTTCAATTTGGATGGATGCGACAAAATCGTACGACGCTGCAGTATCGTGAGTGGCCCACTTTAGAGAGAGTATCAGCAAAGTGTCAGCATCAGCTCTCTTTTGTTTGACTTTCCTTTTTATCGCACCACTCTCGGGTAAACTCTCTTGCTCTCACTCATAATTCCGTAAATCACAACACTTAATATATCATATCAAACACCAATGAATATGTCTACCGACTCCAGGGTCAATGTGTCTGAGTTAATAATAATTGTAGGCTAAACGAACCGTAACAAACGAAAAACCAGAAAATCAGAACTTTACCGACACAACGACACGCATACGATAATTCGGTATTTTCCCGAGGCCCGAGACAAAGTTTCTGTCGGCACTAGTACACTGGAGGCTTCCCTGGAGGGTTCTGTGGTTGCGCAGGCGAGGGCTGAGGAGTGGTTTCACTGTAATAGACTGTTGCTGAATAAGGATAAGACTAAGAGAGTGGTTTTCTCGATGAGGGATTTAGGAGAGGTCAACTCTCATGTTGACAAGACTTAAGTTCCTCGCAGTTTATGTAGACCCTCGGTTACGGTGGGACGATCATGCCAATTATGTCTCATCAAAACTGACAAAAGCTCTCTATTTGCTTCGGAGCCTGAGAGACAATGTCTCCCCGTGTTGTGTTAAGAACAGAATATTTTTCCATCTTCCATTGCCATCTTTCCTATGCAATGCTTGCATGGGGTCATGCTGCTGCTGGTATCCGGCGACTTTTCGGCTTACAGCGAAGGGCAGTTAGATTGATGAGCAGATTAGGTTTCAGAGAAGACTGTAGGGAAGCTTATAGGAAGCTTAGAGTACTTACTGCGCCTTCAGTGTATATCTTGGAGAATCTTCTATATGTGAGGAAGAACATGAGCTTGTTTCTTTCTCACGAGGATGTGCATGGTCATTTAACCAGAAATAGAGGTAACATCATGCCCATCTACTAGCGCTTAAGGCGATGTCAGAGCGGCCCTGGTTACTGGGCGATAAAATGTTTTAATGTTCTTCCCGTGGATATTAAGACATTGCCTTTGCCAAATTTTAAGACAAAAATTAAAGAAATCCTAATATTCCACTGTTTTTATTATTTTGATGAATTTTTAACTAGTGTTGTGTTTCTATTTTAGTATATAAGTAAATATATGACAATATTGTTTTTAAAATTTTGCTTTCTTAGTACTGTGTTGGCAATTTGGGGCCAGGCACGTAATGTTTTGGAATATTATTATTATTAATATTATTATTTATTGTTCATTGACGTGTGTAAATTACTATGTAATATTGACATGACCTTAATTTAGAGCTGTATCGCTGTGGCTGCGAATTTTATTATTTATTCATTAGGAATGGGATTTTATCGATATGGTTTAGAAAACGATTGAATAATGTTCTCATTATCATTTTTAATATTAGATGTAGGATGTAGACTACAATTGATAAATTTAATGATTTTACTAGTGGTGGGTGTGGATAAACGTTTTTCACAAATGGTTGGGTGGCTCTCTAGCTCGGGGGCTCCGTATCATTGCTACGGCTGATACCGCGGTAGCTACGCGCCCATTATTTTGAGTTTGAGTTGTATAAAATATGTTAATCAAGGTTAAAACAGTAGAGGTAAAGCAGACTGGTCACCTCCAACCAATTTGTCTATTTTTAGTTGTGCATTGAATAGTCGAGTTTGCAAAATCTATCAATATAATAGCGTTTAATTGAGTTGAGTATATAATATATATTCAATAGGTATTTCATTGGCTGACCACAGTATTTATCTATTTTTCTTAATTATGAAAGATACTACAGTACTTGTACCTTTTTTGTTTTAGAGAGATGAAAAAAGGAGAGCAACTCATAATGAGGTTGAAAGGAGAAGGAGGGATAAAATAAACAATTGGATAGCAAAATTAGCAAAAATATTACCAGAAAGTCCACAAGATGTAAAAGGAAATGGCCAATATGATGGGCACTCTAAGGGAGGTATATTAGCTAAAGCATTTGAATATATTATAGAACTCCAGGCTACCGAAACGCGCCTAGGTAGTTGTCTAAAAGAAAATAAAAAGTTAGCAAATGCTGTTGATCAGCTAAGGGCGAAGAATTATTCTTTGGAATCTGAAAATTCAGAACTAAGACAGCTTCTCAAAGAACACGGACTGGATATTAAACAACAATTATAGCTTAGGTAATTTTTTTTGTACATCTCACTCTAAGGAATTATTTGAAATAAGAATATATTAATAACATGTATATATCGCCTTAATGGGAAAGCACTGATTATATAAATATTAAAAATTTTATTTTCGAATATGAAATTATCCGAGCTGACACGATTGCTGATTATCTAGAAGTATTTTTTTGTCAATCTACCATTATGTTAAAGCAAAACTATAATAATGTTATTTGTCCAGATAGCTTATAGTACTAAATCAAGTACAACTAGATGTATATTGCGTTCATGACAGTATATTTATGTGTTACCTAATTGAACAATAATTTTAATTCTAGATCATAAAAATCGCTACCTTAGTTTAGAGTTTCAAACATTAATTGCTGCTATTATTTTTAAAATTGTATGTTACTAATACCATAACGTGAAAACTGGGTCCTTTGGCATTTGTAAGATGAAAGTTTTACATGGTGGTTTCATGCTTAAGATGGAGGTAAACTAAATATCTTAGTGGATGTGTCAGTAGGCATTTGTGTATCCAAAAGGAGCCAATTTTTTGAAGGGTAAACACTTGCTAGCTGCTCATTAATTTCAAAAATTATATCAAATTGTGGTTATGTATTAATAAAAACCCATAGACTGCCTGCTGGCATAAAGAACTCTGGTTGAAAGTTACAATTATTGCTTTCAGATAGCGTTTTGACGCAAGCCCTTCCAAGATTTACTCATTATTGATTTTATGGGATTGAGTTGAATTAGTTTGGGTTAGTTCAGTATTTTATTTTAACGCACAGGAAGGCGTACCTTCCAGGTTCTTTCTAAAAAGTTTTCACTGCTTAGTAATTTTACAGGAAAAGTAAAAAGAGCAAAATCCAAGGTTGCAAGGTGCCAAAAGACTGTACCAGTTTTTCTCATGCAACTGATAGATCTTCGACGATCAGCTAACCCAAACTAAGTGAAACAGTTGCCAGTTAGCGATCACGGTGTTCGCACCCTCCTAGACTATTAAATTATATGCAGGTTAGCCCAACAAAAAACAGTCTATCAAGGTTTACGCCTTTTAAGTTACCATTTAAAAAACTACTGACCTCTGCTAAACATGCTCACGAAAAAAGTATTTGTTTAATGTAACAAATAGCTGTCGACATTTCCACTTTCATCTTCAATAAAGTAGTTTGGGTTGGGGAATATTTCGATATTACTATGCTACATCTAAAATCGGAAATGGTATGGAAATGCATAATGAAGGCCATCAAATTACCTGATTTTTTCATAAATCCCAGAATACTTTGTATAGCGGTCAATCTCAGCATTTAATAAACTAACACGTAAGTGCTACCCAATTAATATAACTGCTTGGCAACCCGAGCCTCAACTTACAGGGACGAAACAGAGAATGAGATACCTCCCTGTAAACCAAACTATACGTGTCCAAGCAGGTTTTTTTTAATAATTTCCACTTAGAAGACGTAATCCTTGACACTGTTTTCGTTGGGCCATCCTGTCACACAAGTTTTAGATTTCTTTGTGCGTTTTGCCAAGAAGGTTCCAAACCCCGTTTTGCCAAGAACTCCCATTACGTTTGTAGTGATTGGATCGAGGTTTTCTGAAGTTAAGCCCTAGGAGAGTTAGGTTTTTGGCATCCAAAATAGATTTTAACCCAAAAAGAAAACAGGTTCACAATTTTTAAAAAATCCGGGACATTAAATTTGCCAAAGAAGTTGGTAGCAAATCACGGTCAATATATATGTACCTGTACATCACAATTGATCGTGATTTCACATCGCTTCCGTGACATATCCTCGTTGACACTAAATTTGTGGATCGAATTTTTAGTTTTTGGTTTGCAGTGATTTAAAATATATATAATCCCATTTTAGACACATCCTTGTTAGTATGTATTGACTATAAAGCCTAAAATAGTAGCCGTTTAGCGGAAATTTATTATTATTTTATAAATTTATTGTAAAATATAAATTTTGTGATTTTAATGTAGGAGAGTAATTGTCTATGTTAGTTAAACAAATCATATGAAGGTGTTTTTGGGCGAAACATTTTTATTGATTGTTATTTTTTAAATATAGGTAAATTAGAGAGAGTGTATATAAACTTAAAATTATTTATTAAAATCTAACTCTATAGAATATGGCTTTATATTTTTTCATTGTTGTTAGAAGTAAAATTTTTATTAAGAACTGCTTCAATGTATTCTTGTTTCCAATAATTCAATTTATTTAATTTTTTATTTCGACAAGAAATTGTTATTTTTTATTGACTTTTTTATTATCCTGTTGTATTATTATGACTTAACTGTCTTAATGTATTTATAAAGGTAAGACCAATTTATATTATGTTGAATTACTATGTAATTTATGTTAATAAAAACATATAAGAGTTTGTTTATGGTTTATTTACTATTTTGAATGCATCATTAATTGTATGTTGCTATTTAAAGAACTTGCTCCCTGAAATTCCCACGATATTTCTCGAAAAGGACAATGTACCTAATTCATAGTAAAAGCAAAGCATTTAGATCGTTCTGACGCTCGTGTTTAATCTCTGACGAAAAGAAGTACAAATCCCTTAGATCTCAGTCCAAAGCTTCCCTAAAAAATGACTACAGTTGTTTTCTTCAAGACACTCAAAATAACATTTCCAGAAATATCGACGCTTTTTGGACGTATGTTAAATCACAACGTAAAACTAGTCAATATCCCTGCTCTCGAATGAAACTTGGATGTAATGAGTCTTGTGACTCGCAAGGGAATGGCTGATTTATTTGCTAGACTTTTTCTATCGGTGTTCTTCAATTGTGACTCCATTAATTTATTTATTCAGTACAGTACGCCACAGAGCAAGCTCAAAACGGTACATAAAACAAACATTAAGCATTACATTATACAATATATAAGGAAGAAACAAAATAAATTAATTAAGAGACCAGATGCTTTAAAGAATCAAATCTAATATTAAAAATGTCAATGTGGTTAAATTTTCTATTATATATGGATAACATTTGGTCTATGAAAGCTTTTAATTCAATAAAAAAATACAATAAAATTTATAGAAAATGAATTTAAAGATAAAAATTCTAATTCAACATGAGAATTTAAATTTAAAGCAACTAAAGAAAGAAAAAATAATATGATAGAAAAAAATAAAAAGATAGAAAAATAGATATTTATTAAAATAGTTGCACAAACAGTAGCTGGTGTCTCGTGTAGTTCTTGCAGGCACCTTGAACTGCACAAGACTCAAGAACTTTCGGCTGTCAATCTGTCCATGGATCAATTTGTGCAGAAAAAAATGCATAGTAATTATGGTGGCGTTCTTCAAGCGACTTGAGGCCACACAACAAGAGCCTTGTTTCGTAGGTGAGGTCTTGGTACGGAAAGCGATGTTTAAATCGGAGATATTGTTCTGGACTTTTTTCAGTCTGGATTTGTGACATAGATAATTCGGGTTCCAAATGACACAACCATATTCCAAAATGCTTCTTACCAAACAGTTGTAATTTGCTTTGGTGTCTGTCATGTTTGATGTGTTCCTTTTTATAAACCCCAATAGCCTAAAGCTTTTTGCAACAATCTGATCTATGTGTGAATTGAATCTCTATCAAACATTTCGCCCAAATCATTGAAAGTTGATACGGATTCGAGTGTTGTTTCATTAATATGATATTCTGTTTGAACGGGCCTATTGATTTTATAAAAACTCATCTTCTTGCATTTATTAACATTAAGATTTAAGAGATTCTTTTCACACCAGAAGACAACACGATCAAGATCTGACCGAATGTTTGAAGGTGATTTATTAACTGTAGAATAAAATTTAAGGTCATCTGCGTACATCAGGAACTTAGATTTTTTAAAACAAGACGTAATATCGTTAATAAACAATGAGAACAATACCGGACCTATATGGGAGCCCTGTGGAACACCCGACAGTACCGTAACTTCTTTTGAGGCGACACTTCCAACTAGCACTCGTTGCCGCCGTCCAGAAAGGTAGCTGTTGATCCATGTAAGATAGTGTGAGCCAATTCCATTGTTTGAAAGCTTAAAAAGGAGAAGTTTGTGACACACACTATCAAAAGCCTTAGAAAAGTCAGTATATAATACATCGATGTGGTGCCCTGCTTCAAGTTTTGTTGTCAGGAAATTCTGGTAGACGGCTAGACTAGTAGAAGTTGAGCGGCCTCTGAACAATCCCTGCTGGTTCTCAGTTATGTAATTCTTATAAGTTTCAAAGAATTCGTCAGTGATGATGGATTCTAAAATCTTTGGTAGAGCTGATAGCATGGATATACCTCTGTAATTCTTAAAGTCTGCCTTGTCACCAGTCTTGTAAACAGGGAAGAGTGTGGACTCCTTCCAGGAGGAAGGAAAAACATCCTTAGTGAAGGTACTTTGAAACAGAGAGCACATTGGTCCTGCCAGTGACTCGCAGCACTGTTTCAGAAAGACTGGAGGTACCCCATCCAAACCCGCACTCTTATTACAATCTAATTGCTTATCAGAGATCTGCTCAATTGTAAAGTGACGATGCACATGTGTTCCGCCATACTCCACGTTTTGGTTTTCTGTGAAACATTCGTCACGAATGATCGAATGGTCAGAATAACTGGATTGAAAGTGATCAGCAAAAGAATCAGCAATGTCTTGCGGATTCTCCAAGAGTAAATCGTTCAAATGCATTCTTTTGGGTATGCCGGTTTCCTTCTTTAGGGAGTTTATAAACTACCAAAAGTGCTTAATATTTTCTGGGACCATGTGTTCTGTGTTTGAAATGTAAAGAGCGTAGCAGAGTTCAATTTGAAACTTACTCTCTCGGCGAGCCTCAGAATACAAAACATAGTCGCTGTGCATTCTGTGTTTGTGATAAAGACGATTTTTTCCCTAATAGCTTTTTTAATTGAGGAGAGTACCATTTAGGGGCTCTAGTCGTAGTCACAACCGTCTTTGGGACATAAAGTTTCGATTGCCTCACCGATGACATTATAGCTCAAAGTCATCTTGAGAGTTTAGGAAGTTCCAGTCAGCATTGTTCAGAAATTGGTTTGCCAGATAATAAGCCTTCGGAAATTGGTGTACCGTTATGTTTGTTTTATTCCCCATGAAAGAGATGGTTCGGGAGTTCAAGTGAAATTCCAGAGGAGGGTGGTGAGTGTCGACCTCCACTAAAGGGAATTCACTCTTATCCAGTCTGCAGAATTGAATGTCGCCAGTGAAAACCAGATCCAAAGTTCTACCAAGCTGGTTGGCAATTATTGAGTTGTGCTGCTGAAGTTCTAAAAACACATACAGTCGATGATGGACTCTTCCGTTGAAGTGTGAATACCGGTAGGGACTAAAAAGTCTCCATCAAGGAGCCATCTAACCCTCGGTAAGTTAAAGTCGCCAAATATGAAAAAACTGGTATGGTGTCTCCTGCGTAGTTCTTCGCAGGTGTTAGTAAAATGTGAGTATGTTTCAAGCGCTGCATTGGGAGGAAAGTAAACACAGCATAGAGTTGCTCTAGCATTACTGAAGATAGTCTGTACCCAAACACTTTCATAACCCTTACATGCTGGAGTCGACATCAGGCTAGAATTGTGTTCTTCAGTCAGTGATATAAGAACACCGCCCCCTCGATTATTGCATGCTAGGCGATCGTAGTTGCGGTCACAACGAAATACTTTGTAGTGACCAGGGAAAAACTCTAAGTCCAGATGATTGCGTGAAAGCCATGTTTCGGTAAGCATTATGCAGTCGTAATTACAGCTTCTTACTGAGGACATGATTTGCGATGATTTGGTTCTGAGGCCTCGAACATTCTGGTAAAATACTGAATGTGTTAGTCGAGTATTATCGATATCGGTGATGGTTTCTGCTGCGGAGGAAATAAAAAATGTGGATTATCTTGTTGGATACCTGATGATTTGGGACTATTGCAAGTTTCCTTATTTCTGCGTGTTGTGACAGTACCATACCTTCAATTTGTCATCTGTGACAGACTTATGCGTTTCAGTTTGTTTCAGTGAGTTAATGTATTTTTTCTACAGCCGCGCCCAATGAAATCGCAAAATCGACGAATGCCGTGGATCCTTATTTTGCGCTCTAGTGCGAACATGGAAAAGAAAATTCTCACTTTTTTCCGTCGAGTGTGCTATGAATGGTCATGGAAACCCAAGATAAATAAATGACAGTCGTGCGTTTATTACACTTTGTTGCTGGCATTCCTGTTCTACATATGCCCGAAGCCCGAATATGATATGTCAAAACTGACAGTCATTTGCAAATTTCAGAATAAGTATAGAGAAAAATGTACCTACATTTAATTTTTAAAAATGCGGCTGCAGAAAAAGTTCTGTGTGTTTTTCGAGCGCAAAGTAAGATTGCCGTTTTCGAAAGATTACTGCGCTCCGTTACGCGTCGCGCAGTAACATTCTTTGTCAAGCGGCAATCCGTTACTTTGCGCTCTAAATACACAAATAACTATTTCAAATATATGGCTCCAAATAGTGTACTTTCCTGAATACGTCAATTCTCCGTTTTGATTAATTTGAAAGTGCCCGATAAATCTATTGCAGTCTACATAGAATGCGTCCTTTTCGTTTTCGACTAATTTCGAGATCTGTTCGTTTTGCTTTTTTTATAAACCCATTGAGAATAGTTCTATTTTGGTCAAGAGGCGCGCTGATCAAAATAATGTTAGTATTTTTGGATCCATCCAACAAATCTTTATTAGTTTGGACACTAACATCAGTCCCGCGTTTTGCGTTTTCGGTGTCTACGAATACAATAATTTTGTAGTCATCCTTTGAAAAATCCTTGGATAATAATTTATGCATCGCTGTTATGCTTTACAAATATTTTTTCTGAGCACTGACAGTTTGTGTCAACCGTGCTATTTGATATGGATTTAACAATTTTTCCGTTATTGTAACCACTTGGACCACTGAGCAGTAAAACCTGATTTTTCTTTGTGTTTTTGTTGGCTTTAGGAATGGGGTTTGTATTTCTTGAGTTAAGTACTAATTGATTCTTCTTTTCTTCAAGTGTCTCAATTGATTTTTTTAAGCTTTCATTTGCCACAGTCATTCTTCCAATTTTTGCTTTAAATTCCAATGGCTCGTCTCTGTACTTTTCGTTGACCTCAAATGTTAATTCTTTTTGTTTCAAGATTTCCTGTTTTAATTTGATGACTTCATCTTGCGCCTTTATTGTATTGGCTCTAGCATTCTCTAACTCGCTTTCCATTATCTCAATCCTTTTATCATTGTCTCCATTCGTGTTTGTGTGCTTATGCTTTCGAGCTTGTACCTAGTTTCTTTCAGATCAATAATATCTGTTTCATTATAATTTTTTAGATTTTCGATAATGCTCTCCATGTTTCTGCGATTTTCTTCGAGTTCTTGGCATTTTTGTGATAAAGATTCTTTCTCTGTCTTCATTGCTTCCATTTCATCCTTTTGTAATTCACTATTCTTAAGTAATAATAGAATTTCCTTGTTTTGATTTAACAGCCCTTTCTTATATGTCTATATCTTTAATGTGGCCTTCTTCTTCAGCTGTGATCTGATCTGTAAGATCCCTAGTGCTACGTCGTTGTTTCCTTATGTATTTGTCTTGATTTTCCTTGGGTAATTTTTCCATGCGTTTGTTCAATTCTGCTATCTCTTTATCTTTCTCTTGTCTCAGTTCCTCTAGATCCGCGTCTTTGGTTCGCAAAACTATATTTAATTTTAAAAGTTTTTCTTCTTGCTTCCTAGTTTCCAGTTCCAATTCTGCGATCTTTCCTTTCACTACATTTTCAGGTTTTTGGTCGCCGATTTTAGACTCTTCATTGATTCTAATGTTGCTCCATATTCCCGGTCTTTTGCAAGTTTGAACCTGTACAATGTCAGTATTAACAGTTCAATTGTATTTGATAAGCTGGTCCATCTCGACGAAAAGAAAGGACCAGGGCCAGATAAAATTTCCTGCTTATTTCTCAAAAATTGTACACTGGCTGTTCCCTCTTAGTTACATCTATCAACTCTCTTTAAATACGGGCAAATTTCCTAGCCTTTGGAAATGTTGTCACATGTAGTTACATAACTGCAGTCTGGTAAAGTGGAGACAGGGATGATATAGAGAATTACCGTCCCCTATCTGGTATTGCTTGTATGGCCAAGGTTCTTGAGTCGATTGCTGTCGACGTACTGATGCCTAACTTCAAAAATCTTATATCTGAACATCAGCATGGTTTTATGGCTGGACGTTCCTGCGAGACGCACCTCTGTTTGTACTCTAACGATCTGGCAACAGCAATCGACGCTGGAGCTCAGATTGACTCTATATTTCGATTTCGCTAAGGCTTTTGATAGGGTGGACCATTTTTAAGTTGGCATCATACAGTATTATGGATCCCCTCCTTTCTTGGTTGGCAAGCTATCTTGACGGTAGAACTCAATTGGTAAAAAAGTGAACAACGTTCTGTCTGGCGAAATATTAGTAACATCGGGGGTACCTCAGGGCACACATTTAGGACCTATTATTTTTAATCTTCATTAATGATCTTGCCACATTGTTTGTCGTCGCACACTTTCTGTTCTATGCAGACGACTTAAAGGTATACAAAAGGATATACACCAAGGACGATTGTTTTCAGTTACAACGTGAAATCTGTAAAATATCTGACTGGTGTGTTGTCAATAGCATGAAGATGAAGACTTATCAAAGTGTATATAACATTTACTCCCAAAAAAAAAACACAATTTTATTTGATTACTCTCTTTCCAATATAAGCCTTTTCAGAATGAGCTTAATCTATGATCTTGGAGTCATCTTCGATGCTGAATTGAGGTTCAATGTACATATAAATAGTGCACTCTCAAAATCATTCAGGATGGCTGGATTCATTATGAGAACTTGCTTTGATTTCACTAATATCGATATTTTGAAGATAGGTACTTTATTACTCATTGGTGCGGAGCCACCTTGAATAATGTTGTGTTATCTGGCCCCCTTTCTATAAGACCAATTCTGCTAGGATTGAACGTGTTGAGACTAGGTTTGCCACTTTCCTACTCAAGAAACTTCACATCGAAAAAAGTTACCTTTCCTGTACTCAACGCCTGACTCTTTTGGGCCTGGATAGTCTGGAGACTCGTCGAATTTTTTTAACAATACTGTTTGGTTATAAAATCTTCACGAATGAGATTGATTGCCCTGATCTACTCGCTTTGATCAATGTTCGAACGCCGTCACGGAACACTCGTCTAATTGATCCATTTTCGGTACACAGATGTTGGGCACAATAGTCCATCAAACCGGATTATGGAGTGTTTTAATATGTATGTTTCTACTGACTTTCAACTGGGTGATGTACACACAAGTTTAAAACTATAGCTAAAACGTTTCTTATACTAGCATGACCACTCGTTCAATGACTTTTAAGTCCATAGTGTCTTGCATTTCCGTCATGACATGTATCTCCCTTGTTTGGAAATTTTGAGTATTTACTTGCTCTTGTTTGTGTTGTATTTTATTATTGTTGTCACATTAATTTATAGTCTTGCATTTACTTATTAGGTGTGTAATGTTTTAAAACTAGTTTATATTGCATTTATTGATACTGTGATTGATTACTGTAATATTGGGAAGTATCTTCTGTAAGTACTGTTGTTCTAAATAAGTAAATAAATAAATAATATTGCTGAAAAGCAGTTAAATACAAACTGGAACGTAACTATACTTAATAAGAATTTTAATCAGACTAGCAGATCTAATATTCGCCACCTTTGAAAAATAGGTTATATGAGAGATTAAAGATCCGAATATGCTAGAGTTGATTAGAAAACTCACTCCCTGGTAGGTGAACAAAAATAACATGAGGCTTATATCATCTAATTCATTAACTCTAGGCCTATGGTTGATTGATGGTGAGACAGACCTTGTCGACCATTAAGTTTATATCCAACAATACATCTAACCCTATGTTATAGAAATGTATACAAATACTATGTTCTGAATGAGGAAATGTCAGTGTTTTAACAAAAAATAGGCCTATAACGGACAAACAAGTGACAGGTGTCTGAATAAGTGTAAATATATCTTATATTTGATTGAACTTAAACAGACACTGGCGTCCATAAAAAAAACAAAAACTCTTTTGGGAAGATGGACTATCTGCAAAAATCTTCTTGAATATGTCTGATGTTGCTCTTTGTGTACTGGTTCTGTAACGGAATATATGTTAAATATAGGTTATCAAATATTAGTCTATTCCGCTCAATTAATTCTACCTATTTATCAATGGTTTTCAATGCTCGGTATAATGATCGGCAGTGACATCTATCTGTGAATGGATATATTTTGCACAATTAACTTTAAGGAGAACAGGTACGCAGATTTATATCTTTAATTTATGGATTTGTGTCGGTGCAGATCGCTTGATTTTGGGAATGCCATCTGTTCGGAAACGGGCTTATCTCGTGTAGTAGGTAATTGGAGAACGTAGAGTGTTGTTCAATGCCTGTAATCTACGATAGATTGCTACACTTAGCGTATGTTGAATGTTTCCTTAGTTTGACGCCGGGTTTCTTACAACGGTTGTCACTTGTTTAAATTACCCAATCCAAAGCCATTGAATTTAAATAGGTAAAATGTACAATTTTGAAAAGAAGGTGGTTGGCATCTTGTGTTCAGACGTTGGCACGGTAAGTGATATTATTCTTTGATCTCAAAATATTTTGTTCATCCTGCATATTTTTCAATAGTCTTTGCATATTTTAAATACAGAATTGATAACTGTTTTTGATTCGGTTAATCATATTTCACTAAAGTAATGAATTTAGCATTTTTATATTGCTCTTTCGAGTGTTTGACGATTTCAACAATCTTAATTTTTTTATGGTGACCTTTAGGGTTGAATACCGTTTTTTTGGTGAATAATTGCGTATCTTATTGGTCAAATTCGTGTAATTTGATACTGGTTTAATCCAAATATATAGAGAACGTAATTATTTCATCGTTTAGTGGTCATACATATGATTTTAGATTTTACATATTTTCATTGAACAGTATTACTTGGAAGATTCTCAAAGCGAATTTTATATGTTCCTGTAAAAGGTAGTTAATTGAATTTGAGTAGAATTTCGCTGAATTTTCTTTAGTAGTATTGTTGATCGTAGTTTTTCAGGATTATTTCATTAATCTTTCAGTTGATTTGTAACATCAAACTATAATTATTATCACTTATCGTGTCACGTCTGATCAATGATGTACCGGCATTGATTTGCATATGAAAGATGTTTAAGCACATATGTGTAAATTTACCTGGTTTATTTTTCTTTATCGTTTACCTTAATTCCTATCTCAAAGCGAGATAGTGATTATGTTATCTCTATCTTTAATTAATGGAGACGTAATTTACGTCAAATTATTGTTTATGTGCCAAGGGCCATATTTATTAATTAAGTAAAAAAATTACTTATCTGGAGTCATTAGACTTGTTTTAAGAGAGATACCTCGTTTTTTCTATTTTTTATAAAAATCTAGTTATTTTCTATTTGAAGTTGCCGAGAGCCACTGTTTCCTAATTATCTTTTAAATTTTTATCTTGAATAACAGTAATTATTCATAGTGCTATTTAATCATAGTTATCTATAATTTTTGCTGAACTTTAAATTGAAATTTAAGTACTGATTATATTTGCTGTAACCAGTAAATTTTCAAGTTGTTGGTTAAAACCTTGTATGTCAAACTGAGGTCCACAGGATACTCTTCTAATTAATTAATTAGCGGTACAAGTTGGTCTAAAACATCCAATATTTTTTTTTATGTAACTACTGCCTCCAAGACGACACCTACACAGATCTTTGTGGTGACAGCAGCCACGCACAACTAACAGAGAACCATTCCGGGAATTGCCGTTATGCCCTGGATACGCCTATAGCAGGGAAGCTTAGGTACAGGCAAAGAGGTTTTCAGTGGAGGTCCCAACTGATCACGTGGCTTGCAGATAACAGGACGAGTTAAGTATTTGGATGTGTCAAGGAGTTTTTTTAGATTGGAAAGACCAACTTGTTATGATAACTAAATTTGTTCATTGCTCACATTACTAGTCAATTTAGTCAAGTTTAAACTGATATTATAAGTTGTATTTACATCCGATTATATGAATTTCAACAATTTTTAACAAAAAACCTCATCATTGAAAATAATTGTAAATTAGTTGTTAAATTAATATATTGTTTTTTTAAAAAATTATCTTCTTTGATTTACTACAGGACTGGGCTCTATGAGGTGAATTATGTTTATCTTTGTAAATTCTGATTATTGTTATCTAAATATTCTATATTTTCTGTTTGCATCGTCTCTAAGAGCTTGGCGCCCACAATCACATATATAATATAGTTAACGGGAGAACCGTTAAATCGAATCCACCCCTATTCTCATGTAAATTAAATCAAATAAATTAAATAAATTAATTAGCCTCACTAATTGGTTATAGTTCAGTCAATAAATATTTCATGGGAGATGGGCACTTTCCCTCCAACCCTGACTTTGGCTAAGGTTGTTCCTCTCCACAAGGGTGGTGATCCGAATGAACCATCGAACTTCCGGCCGATTTCTCTTTTGTCGACTCTGTCGAAGATAATTGAGAGGCTGGTAAAGACACGCATGGTATATCGTTTTCTGACAACAAGATCTTTAGCAAGCATCAATTTGGATAATAGAAAGAATAACAGCGTAAATGATGCCATGTTTAACTTGTTGCAGGGCGTGTACAGTGGTCTGAATTAGGGTGAGCTTGCTGCAGCGGTCTTCTGTGATTTGTCCAAGGCATTTGATTGCGTCACTCACGTAATTCTGCTGCAGAAACTTCACCACTATTGTTTCAGGGGGGGTGGCTCTGTCTTGGTTGGGGTCGTATTTGAGGGAACGGAAGCAGCGGTTATTTATGGGTTCGGGCTTTTCTGCTCAGCATGACATTTCTTGGGGAGTACCACAGAGCTCTGTGTTGGGCCCACTTCTCTTCCTTATATATATAAACGATCTAACAGGCCTGGATATTGACGGCAAATTTACAGTTTTTTCTGATGACACAACAATTTTATGGGGCTCTATAGTGATATCAACACTTTGATTGCAGCTATGTCATCTGATATGGATGTGGTGAAGGTCTGGTGTGACTCCAATCTTTTGTCTTTAAATATGGATAAAACCAGTTTGGGCTGCTTTAAGTGTAATGTTGAGGGCTTGACTGTTGGTAGTGTCTCTCTTATGAAGCAGCATCACTCAAAGTTTCTTGGTTTGGTAAATGATGACGAACTCAGATTTGAAAACCACATCATGGCCCTTAGTAAAAAGCTATCTTTAGGTTGCTTTGCAGTAAAGCTGGCTGTTCTGGAGCTGGGTACAGACATTGGATAATCTGTCTATTATGCTCTTGTAGAATCCCATCTTCGTTACGGTATCGCTTTTTGGGAAAGAGCTGGTCATTATTTAGTAAATATACTCTTCGTTATTTAAAGTCAGATATGTTTGCAAAGCGCGACCCCGCGATTCATGTAGACCACCTTACGTGTCTAATAAAATATTTACAAGTTTCTTCGTTTTGGAAACTGTTTGTCTTGTATATTTAAATCGTAACAAGTTTTTAAATCTTAGGCCTAGGTATGTCACAAGCCAACCCCTTAATTTGCAACTACCTATTCCTACATCTAGCCTAACGAAAAAATCAATTCTTTATGAGGGTATTAGATGTATAACCACCTTCCTCGTGTAATTAGGGACCAGCCAACCCTAAAAGCATTTAAAAGCACCTTCAAGGAGTGCTGGTTGCCAATGCCTATTATGGCTTGCATGAGTTTTGTGAAGACATCTTGTAAAATGCTCACGAAAAATAATGTTATTGATTTATTTTATAGTTTCAGTGTGCCTACTACTTGTATTATGACTGTGTTATATTGACTTATGCTGATTCTTGGTTGTTTGTTCTTTTTAAAATTATGTATTTTTACGTGTTGTTGGTGGTTGCTGGTTTATCTGTTAATTAACTATTTAGGTACTATTTCTCGCTTTTTCAACAAATTTTTCAGATTTCTGATAATAAAGCATATTTTGACTTTGACTAATTATAAACAAACATCCACAAGACGGTAATCAAATCAATAATGACTTATCAGCGAACGATTGTAATAGTTTCTTTGTATCAGCAGCCTCAAAAATTCTTAGGAGCCTTCCAGTTGACCCTGATATGCAGAATGCCTTAACTGATATTCTGAAAGTGCCACATTCATTTGGCCTTTTTCACCAGTGGTAGAGTGATGTCCAGCGCGCAGCTAAATACCTAAACAAATATAATAGCTTTTTGTATATGATATGAATAGTAATATTCTTAAGCAGCGATACGTTATTTATACTTTGTGAAGCCTTTGACTTACATTTTTAACACATGTATTGATCAGGATAAATTGCCAGGCTGTCAGAAAGGATAGTTCCTCTGTTTAAGAAATGAGAGACAGGCTTAGAAGAAAATTATCATCCTAAATCCATAATTACTCTTTTTGGAAAGGTATTTGAGATGATTATTAAGAATAGTTTAAGTGTATATTTTGAAAAATATAAAAGTTTACACTCTTCACAATTAGGTTGATTGCCAAAGTTGTGAAGGATATAGCTGAGGGCCTTGGAAAGGGGAGATCATGTGTGTTTTCTTTGTGTGATCTTAGCAAGGCCTTTGAGTGTATCTCTCGTGAACTTTTGTTTATCAAGCTATCTAGAGGACTTCCCCTGAATTTACTTAGTTCGTGCTTAACATACATAATTCTGTGCATTAATTTGGACTATGACATATCTGAAATGTGTCCAGAATTCAGTGCGTTAGTTATTTGGACGATGTCATCTGAAATATGCCCCAGGGTTCTATTTTGGGGCCTCTTCTCTTTGTTGTGTATATTAATGATCTGTGTACGTTCGTGTTGCTCAATAACAGTGTCTGTTATGCAGATGACACAAATTTGCATTTAAGGGTCTATATCCTATAGGAAGAGCTGAAGAGTAAAATTGCTGAGTGTAAGGTTGATGCAGAGGCGTAGTTTACCCGGAATTGTTTAAAACTTAATACAGAAGATACGCAGAAAATAGTTCTTCAACCACTGCTAGCAATGCACGTGGTGAGTGTTGATATCTTGGGAATATGTTTAGATGATAGGCTGAATTGGAGTGCAGAAGCATTGTCTCTGAAGAGTAGTAAGCCATTCCTCACTTTTAACTGTTTACTATTCATTGTTTCCTTTACAAGGATGTTATGGGAGCTGTCTTGCGGTGTCAGTCTTCTTATGCTTTGTCCATATTTAGATCGCAGAAATTAAAGGGCTGTTCCGGCGATTGCCGGTGCTGGATTCCGGGATCATTCAGATTGCATTTCATAAATTTGAAAATAATGACATTGCCGTCATTGTACATCGTTTATCAACATTTACAAATTCATAAAAATAAAAACCACATATCATGATTATATAACCCGTTCAGCAGAACTAATTGGACCGTCCAGGTAAATCTACCTATATAAATTCAATCGAATAGATCATCAAAAAATTCTTTAAGCCACTGCAATTTTTTTTAATAGGAAATGGCTTTTATTCTACTAACGAATACATTAACGCAATTATTAGCCCAAATATAACTGTGCTCAGCAATCAAATTCTATGACTGTTGTAGTTGTCAATATAGTAATTTTGCGATATGTTTATGTCACTCTTTTACATATTACTGTGTGTTGAGATTATCTGGTCAATTTTAATTAACTTTACTGCTTGTTAGTTTTTGGCCACTTTTGACTTGCTAGAATCTTAATATGCAAAGTGCCATTAAATAAACACCTAACTTAGACCGGCAAGCGTTCATTTAGAAAACTCACTTCCCGGTAAGTAAGAAAAATGGCATGATGTTCCTGTTATCTAATGAACTAATTCAAAGATCTACGGTCGATTAAATGAGTTTTGGTAAGACTACATCTTCAATATGGAAGTATTATGGTTCGAAAGCCGTTCCAAGGATGTATAACCAGATAAATTCAATCCAATATAAGATTTTATGAGGAAAACTTTCTTGCTTCAAAATCAACTTGGAAAGTATAGCTGTATAACAAAAATGAAAAATACGAAGTGTTTATTTTTTTTAAAACAATATATTTTAAAACTATAACATTAATGGTTTAAAGAAATGGCCGCCCTTTGGCACACAGATTACCGCAATATTACATCAATATAATTACTTTACATTGAAGGTAAAAATGCCCATAACAATTTTAACAATAAAACCTTAACGTCATTTATAAACCAATTCACTGATGATCGTTTGGTTAGTTTGAGTTTCGTAAAATAATTAATTAAGACCCGCCACCACAAAAATGTAGCATTATTCATATGGTTGCAAGTAATGAGTGAAAAATTATTTTCCAATGGGATCTTCCTGCAAAATTCAAGTTTGGGTTGGGGTTAGTTTTTTAATCCATCAATCACATAAGTTTTTAATAACTGTATACTAAGTAAACGTTACATATTTCGACTTTTATTGGCCGGTGAAATGTATGTATGTTGACATTAGATATATAAAGCTTCCTTATTGTCCTTGCATTTAAGATCCGGCGTAAAAAAGCTCACGCTGATCTTGAACCGTCACATATACCTATCGAGATTCAACAGAGATGAGCTTGGACGATCGCGCTTGAAATGTATTTTTTTTAGGTATCAGGATTTCATTAATGTCATCTATTGAAAATATGCAGAAGAAGGCCCCATTATTTTGGTATAGCATTTAGTAATTTTCAATATAAAAATTCGGTTATGAATCTTATACTTAATGCTAATATGGTTTAGAATACCCTAATTCGAAAAAGCAGTAAAATATAAGCAGAAACATTACTACGGTAGCAATAATACCATCAGAAAACCAGGAGTTTTATTCCCCACATTTGAAAAGCTGATTGATATTATTGTTAGCAATAGATAACAGGTAGGTAAAGAGGTAATGCAAAAGATTTTCATTAATTATGTATTGATACTATTATCTACTAGATTATATTTATACATGAGAATATAAATGCAACAAAGATACTTGTTTGTTTGACCTAAATGTTTGCGTGAAACGATCTTTCTGGTGAAAAACGTTGCTGCAGCTTATATCGTGACGCATGAAGCTGAAAATGCCAATAAAAATTGACATTGCAACAAACAAAAGCCGTTGTTTGCTACAACATTGACAAACATTACAAGATGTATGATATAACTATCATATTATCATTATCACATCACAATATTTTATCCGCTGAGAAAATGCAAGAAAAATATAAAGTAACACTTGAAAATATGAAACAGAACCAAACTTATTTTGATTCCCGCACTATTGTTAAAGCAATGTCTACCACAGCAAATGTTCCTTCTATATGAAAAATTTTTAATCACACTGTATTTTAAAGGAAGACAGTCTAAGGATAAACAAAGTACCCAATAAGTCTGCTCTCGGATCTATACAAATTACTAACAAAAACAACATGTTAAAAAAAGCTTAAGATTACCAACCTCAGAGACAAACGGAGTTTTGGAAAGGCTAGTCAATCTCTCGAAAATTATAATAAAAAGAACTATGAATATCAGTTTCCTCTATCCTTGCCTTTGTAGGTGGCGAAAATGCTATTCAATCGACAACAATTTAATCCAGCTTATTAAAGAGACAGTCAAACAGGCCACTGCAATATAATACCTGAATAAATGCCAAAGAAAAAAAACAGTCCTCCTTTAAAAAGGTCAGTAATATACATTGAACTATAGTGGTAATATAGCGAACATTATTTCCAGAACACTTTTCACATTGCGTTGGAAGACGTCTTTAGAACCAAATACACTACCTGATTAAAACGTTTAGGACTAGTCATCACTGAAAGCAATCTCTCAAAAGTTGGAAATAATAAATGAACCAGATCCCACATCTCTATTTTAATCTAGCAGATCTAATATGAATTTGAGAAAAACCAAAGACAATACAGGGTGTTACTTAATGATAGCCCGTAATTCCGATGGCGCATACCTGAACCAAATACAAGTAGAAAAGTTCATTTAAACATGTGCCCTAGAAAGTCTGGTTTTCAAAATACAGGGTATCAAAGTTAAAAAAAAAAGTTTTTTTTATTAATATCTCGAAGATTCTTGAGCCGATTCTGTTGAAATTTGGCAGTGTTGTTCATTGCAATAAGAAGCTACGTTAGCACTAACTAGAAGATAATTATAAGTTCCAGTGACGTCTCGGGGGGCAGTCTCACGAATAAGATAGACAAAAAATGTACGCCACTGACTTTTTTAAAATTTGTATATTTTTTTCGTATTAAACAGCTAAAAACACAACTTTTTTGTCTCCTGATATTTTTTTGTATCTTACTTCGTTTTCGAGGAAAAAAATTAAAACCACTTCATTGCATGTCGAAAAATTGATAAAAAAACAAGTCAACTTTGATCGTTGCACATTAGTGACAGATGCCATGCGTCACAATTGATGGATGACTAAGGTACAAAATTAAGTAGCCCGCGTGGTAACCTCCTACGAAGGGAAATAAATTAGCTGTGAATTATGATCAAAGGGGTCCAGTTCGACATTCCGCTGTTAGCCCTTTACCAGAAAAGTTAATGAGTTCATTACCTAAGCATAAACCCACCCTGGTTGAAAACCCTTTAACAAATCACAAAGCAAGACTCTGTGCTGTACCAACATTTTATAATCTAACAAAATGAAAAGTAATAACAATTTAACAGAATATTCACAAAAAATTTTGGAAATGACCACCTCCCTCTTCAATGCAGGCTTCTGCTGTCCTCATCGAGTGACGATATCTTTCGAAAATTTCATGAGTGATGTATGGTTTCACATCCGACACCAATTCTATTCCTTGGTTGTTCTACTGTCTCGATTGGTGTAACATAAACTAATGATTTTAGGTGGACCCACAAATACAAATCTAGGCTGTTTGAGTCAAGAGATTTAGGTGGCCAAAATTGTAGTCCTCCATCGATTTGGTAAGCTCCATTCAAATACTCACGAGTCAATATGCTAAAGTGGGCTGGAGCAATGTTGTTGCCGTAACTGAAGAGGAACATATTCAAGAAGCAAAGGCAAATAATTTTGTAGAAAATTACTGTAAGATTGGCCGTTAATTTGTGCTGGTAAAAAATTGGTCCAATCAAATAGTTACCGTTGAGAGAAAATTGTTCCTGAAAAGGTGTCTCGGTAATTGCATGAGGATTTTCTTGTGCCCAGTTATGAATATTATGAAAATTATATATTGCATTTCTGGAAAAATGCCCTGGTGGAATCAAAATTGGATAAGCGGTTCAAAATCTCTTGGAAGAAGTGACTGAACTCTGTACGTGGTAAGCATACAACAAAGAATCTCTTAATATTTCCCATGCCATTTTATAGCAAATATTTAATTCCGTACCAATCCAGCAATTAGTACCGTCTCGTACTAGTTGCTGGATTCTCTTCGACCGCATGTAGGACCGCCGCGCGCCGCCCCAACTGCAGGAGTTAGAATTGCAGGAGGTCTTTCCTCGGAGGTATTACATTTAAAACTGCCTGATGCAGTCAGACCACAATGAATATTTATGAATATTTTCTGTCTGGAAGGACACAGATCGGGATACCTTTCTTGGTAGAGTCGCCCGGCCTCCGCGGAATTACCAGTGGCAAGACCATAAAGGAAATTCATTTGTGTCATCACCAAATTAGAATATTTCATTTTTTTAATAGCACCTTTTGACCAGATGAAAAATAATAACAAACTGCCATGCAAAGTCAAAAATATTATGTTCATAACAACGATCAAATTTAACTTGATTTTATTTTTACAGTTTTTCGACATGCAATAAAGTGGTTTTTATTTTTTTCCTCGAAAAAGAAGTAAGATACGAACAGATATCAAGAGACAAAAAAGTTGTATTTTTAGCTACTTAATCCGAAGAAAATATAATTTTTTTAAAAAAGTGAGTACTGTAAATTATTTTGTCAATAATATTCGTGAGACTACTCCCCGAGACGACACTGGAATTCATAATTTATCTTCTAGTTAGTGCTAACTTACCGTCTTATTACAATGTACAACACTGCCATCAGCACAAGGATTTTTGAGATATTAAAAAACAATTTTTCTTTTAAATTTTGACACCCTGTATTTTGAAAACTAGAATTTTTAGGATACATGCTTATATGAACTTTTCTACTTGAATTTGGCTCAGGAATGCGCCCTTGGAATTACGGCCTATCATTAAGTAACACCCTTTATATTTAAGAAAAATTGCATTTCTCGGAAGGGAAAACAAGAATGAGGAAAGCTGTGATAGAACCAGATTGCATTGGACCAGTACTGATCTATAACTCTCAAAACTTTGACTATGAAATGACACACACAAATAATAATTGACTAAAATCAAGAATTACCTAACATGCAATGTAACAAGCCAGTAATCAGCCTGAGTGACTATATAATTCGAGAAAGATCGAGTGTCTGACGTCGAAAGGAATCCCATGCAAGAGATAAAGCGGGACGCCGTCCCGAGAGGTCTCACCTGAATTTAATAAGAATAGTAACTTCAATAATTAATTATTGCCAGTAAATTTTTATTTGTTTAAATGCCAATTTATGGTTCGAATTTACTAATGGCAGCAGGGCGTTTAAATGTTGTCTAGACATTAAATATGAATCACAAATAAAATCCATTAAAGATACACTACAATAGAGTAAAATACCTTAAAAATTGAATACATTAATATTTCCTATATGTTAGATCTTTCGTTAGGTACACAAAACTAATATGTTGTGATTACTGAGATTAGAATTTTCTATAATCTTAATATTTTAGTAAGCAATACATATAATCCATAGCTAAATCACGTCAGAGATTCGTTTCTTAAAATTGTCGACAATCACACAATGTTCATACCAACTTGATAATCACGGAACAAAATAATATAAAATTTGGAAGTTTTAGAATTTAAGATTAAACAAGCATGAAATATTTCCCAGTGTTTAACAGTTTGGTACGAAATTCATCCAGATTTAGCCACTTTAATCAGACATTTGCAATAGGGAGTTAATGGTGCCATCCTTGTTTCCCCTGTTTGCTTCAAATACCGTTTTGATTACCTCCTTTTCTATATTTGGGAACATTTCTTCGATCTAAAAATAGGAAATGAAAATTTGTTTGCCCACTTTGTTAAATAAACCGGACTGAGTATTTGAATTGATAAAATATTTTTCAAAAAACCTATAGAAGATTAAGATTTGAGTCCCTATTTCAAATGGACAAGTTGAAAATCCTTACCAGTTTCAGATCAGTTTCATTTAAGATTGGGGCCGCTTGATGAGTTGGCTCTGCAGATTCGGGGGGAGTTCTATATACCTTCAAAGGTTGGGTTGCTCCGCTTGCATCGACTCTTGGAACTACCATTAACGGATAAGACGGCTGATATATAAATTGGCCGGTAGACTGCAAAAGAGTAAAGATATGCTAGATTTACACACATGGTTTCAATTTGTTCGTTGGTAAAAAATAATAAAATAATTAAAATAAAATAATTCGACAATGATGCTCATGAATTTCACAAAACTATGTTTGAATAAAGTATAGCCGAGAACTTTACATCTATATAAGTATGTAAAAATGTCAAAAAACAATGTGGTACTTTATTGTGAAGAACATGAAATTATTTATTTATTCATAGCAGTAGCCAATTACAGATACACTCCTAACATATAAAAAAAGGAAAACTTATTTCAATACAAGCTTACCCCCCACTACGATACTCTTAAACGTAATTTATTTTTTTGAAGTTTTGCCTCTTTAAAATGCCATATGTGCGACTGTCTTTAAAAGTAAATGTAATTTGAACGAACTATAGTCGATATTATAGAACATATAAATCCTTAAAAACAAAATCCTTACATTATAGCTAAGAACAAGATTGATCGTTCCTTCCATGCCCTCTCCTTGCTTTCCACTCAGAGGATACCAATCATCATGTGTTTCTCCCGCTAAGACTTTTTGTGGAATGGTAATCTGTGCTGATGCTATTAATTCATCCATGGTAAAAGACCTTTCATCAAAAATTTCTATATTCATTGTCTGGATACCTTGTGGTATAAGACTAAAAATTGAATTTCAAAATTTAGTGATTTAGTTAAAATAAGTATCAAAATGTATAAATGTCGTATAGGCGCAATGTAAAATTCGGCTTGTTATAAATGACAGATTCCGCGGAAAAGAGTACAGACACCGACGCGTTACTGGTGACTCGCCCGTATTCAGTCATATTGAAAGCAAAAACAAGAGGAAGTACGAAGAAGAAAACATTTTTCTATACATACCAATAAATTACTTTGTTCCATCTCGGAGTTTTTCCACCATTTGGATCGGTGGGCGTTTCATAAATAACATGCCCAACTCGAATTCTGCAGTATGGATCCATCCGAGTCATTCCATAATTTTTTGCAAGTTTTGCCTGGACAATGGTGATACTTAGCCGCCCAGAAGGATTAGGAACCTGGCCCATTCCTAGTCGTGTATATAACACAATATCATTAACAGACCAATTTTCTTTTTGTTGTAATTAAGACATTTGCTAATATCCACAGCGAATAACAAAGGGTTTTAAATAAGCGAAAACACATAGAAATAATCCCTTTAAAATTAAACTAGTAGCCCTATTATTGCCTTAAATAGGAAAATCATTAATCAATAAATGCTCTTCCTAATTGCATTCGTAAATCATGCAATTATTTCTGTTTAAGTTATAAATCCCTATTTTAACCTTGATGCCTACACTCACGTTACATTTGTGAAAGACAAATAATAATGATAAATGAAATGTAGTAACTTTGCAGCTTATATTTGTGCACATTTTAAATTCCAGAGACTCTTTGCTTGTAAAACATGCTTCTATCTTCAATTTTAGGCACAATAATGTTCCCTGTAGCTAAAAAAACTACCACAGGGCTTTTGAATATCTAAACGGTCTTTAAGGACCCTGATAATCATTAAATACAACTTACAGGTATGAATAAGTTGAATAGTTGACGTGATCTGCATCAATTTGAAAGATTAACTATAGAGATCACAGTGAACAATGTTCTTGAAAACAAAATTAATTATCGATCTATTTAATGATTTGATTAGACTTATCACGCAACTATGGATATATGTATTAGTTACATACTGTCACACACTCTTATGAGTTTTTTTATACCTAAGGCTATCATACAAATGTGTAAAAATCACTAAAACTGCACGTTTCTGCAAAACAAATAGTTTATTTAACAGATATTTGCTTGAGTTGCCCCAAAACGCTATACCATATCGCAAATGAGACTCGACCAGGAAATGGTAAACGGTCTTAGCAGCATCAATCCTAATCTCAGCCGACACAGTGCGCACAGCAAAGCAACCAGAAGCAACCCTCTTTCCAAGCGCCAAAATATGGTTGTCAAATTTCAGATCGCCATCGATGTTAACACCCAGGAAACTGGTACATGGTCTGCTCTCCAAAGGTGAGCCAAACCATCGAGAACACACTTAAATCCCACAATGTTTGTCTTGGAAGCGTTTAGGGACAAGAAATTCGAATCACACCACTCCCCGATCTTAGGAAGGTCCACGATATCATTGCTTTTAATGCAATGACATCAGAGTCATGCCACAAAATTGTGGTGT
>MU186839.1:57042-83453 GCA_016904865.1 Pissodes strobi
CTGACAGTTGTAAAATTATTATGTCTAAGTTTAATTAAATAGAGCTTAGGAAGGTCCGAAAAGCATCCACTTTCAAGGTCCGAAATGCTGCAGTTATCGATAATTATATCAACTAGATTCGGCAATCCCGATATGGCGTTTGTTTTTAACACTGGAACGTTTTCATCCAAGATCTGGATATAAGATACTTTAATCAACTCATCCGTAGGCGAAAAACATCCGGTAATACTTTTCACATCTTTCGCACCCACTAACGTCACGTTGGTATTCAAAAACGTGTCTTCACAACCCCAAGCTGGGATTAAAAACGAACACAACACAAAAACAGTTAATGCGGACCGAGAGGCCATCGTGTTTATACTAAGTTGTTTTGACATTTTCGCGTGATAAAAATTAAGTCAAAGCATTCATGCTTTCTTATCTTTGAATGAAAGGTCAGTTGGGGTCAGCTTTATGAAGTAATGATTAAAAATAGCTATCGACGATTTTAAAGCGATTAGGGGAAAATGAATAAATGCGGCACTTAAACTTGTAATTCAAACTATTTGTAAATAAATATAAATAGTTTATAATGAATGAAGAACATGAAGCGTTACAAAACGTTCAACCTCTTTGTGAGATAAAAACCAGATTACAATTATGAGAAACGCATCATAATCGTTTATTTACAAATTGACTCCCATGTTCTTAGAAATGTTGTATCTTGGAACTACAGGGGTTCTTATATTTGTAAATTAACCTAAACGAATTCAAGAGACCGTTTTTATTTATGGGGGAAAACTTACTATTACCTCTAATTCAAAATTCGTATTGCCATTATTTGATATGGAACATCACATAATCCAACACACATTCAAATCTTTGATATCAACGTTGAGCGTTATTAGGGGGATGTAGGACATGGTGTTCTATCATAAATGATGTTTATTGGTTAGGATATTCTCGTTTGTTTGTTTTTCAACTATATACCTTTTGGTATTAGCAGATGTCTCAAACGCGTCTACATGTCCCTACAAATAGGTTTTGTACCAACATTATTTTTTTTAATTTAAATTTACATCATTAATAGATTCATCAGTTGAAATTTACGATAATCATAGTAACTACGTTAATTTCCTTGCGTAAAAAATATGGTGTTGATTTCTACAAGGTCCTTACACTATCTAAAAATAAATATTAAACGTTCAAATGTTAATAATTTATTAATAAAAAGTTATTTGTACAAAGTTAAATATATACATTATAAAGCAACTATGAAGATCGAAGTTAATTAACTAATAAATTAATAATTATATACTATATTACGCAATTTCTTAATTTCCATTTTCCAAAGGTAAAATTGTATTTTTGGAACGTAAAAACAAATTTGTCCAGACCTATGTCATCTAGACAATAATTATTACGAAAATAAATATCGCAGTACAACTAACTCAAATGTATATAATCAGATCTATCGGTACGTTCGTTCATCTTTTTATTTTCACTTGTAAATTTGAGCAACTGATTACACTTTTTTACTTGATTAACGCTCAAAATTCCACTGAGACAAATATATTTGAAGCAAAATTAAAAAATACATGCATGCTTCAAACTTCAAATAATTTACATTTAAAATCTACTTCAAATACTTTAGTAAAAATGCTCGATTGCTGTTCATAAAGTTGCTACTATTTTAGCCAGTTTTTTTTTAAAAGCTGCCATTTATGAGTACCGTAGAGTAGGGTTACTTTGCCTAAAGGGGTAACTTTGCCAAGCAATGCATCTATTGTAAAATAAATGTTTTTTCTTAAAACTGGCAACATTGCAAGCTTAGTAAATACTTTCAGTTATCCGTTAGAAGCAGGTGCATGAGTCCCGCGCTTTTGTGAGTGTCAAACAAACCCAGTTAAAACTCTATTATTATTTTGCCAAAATTGGCAACTTTTAGAAGCTCTGCTGCTAAGGTATGTACCACCAATAATACATAGAATAAAAACTTGAATATGTTTTTGTGTAGCTTTTGAGGTTATAACCATTATAAAACGATGTTGCCAAAGTTATCAAAAAAACTTGGGCACCAATTTTAATATAATGGCAATGTTACCCCATGTTTTTACATTGGCTTATCCAAATATTGATAGATTTTCTTTTAGGGTCAAAAGAAAATGCCAAGAAGCTACAAACGACCCATTGGTTAACGGCGCTACAGGGATTATACGGACGAAGCACTTGAAGAAGCCATTCACCAAGTTAGAAGAGGCAGACTAAAAATATCAGAAGCTTCAAATAATTACAATATTCCTCGAAGAACTTTACTAAATAAAATTAAAAATAAGCACCAACAAAATGTGGGAGCACCTACAATACTTTCTGAGGCTTTTGAAAGAAGCCTTGTAGATGTAATTGTAGCATGTGCAGAATTTGGAAGCCCCTTAACTATGCTGGATCTAAGATTTATTGTTAAAAGTCATTTGGATAAGGAAGGAACAAGAATCAGGAAATTCAAAAATAATTTGCCTGGAGTGGAATGGGGTTACAGTTTTTTTAAACGACATAAACATCGACCTACTCAAAGGCAGTGTCAAAATATTAAAAGAGTGAGAGCCGAAAAGACTGAAGAAGAATTTATCAACTATTTTAATAATATAGAGAGAAGCCTGCAAGATGTTGCTCCTTGTCGTATTTTAAACTATGATGATACTAACCTCACAGATGACCCTGGTTCCAAAAAATGCATCTTTCGAAGAGGGACGAAGTATTCGGAGAGAGTAATCAACTCCACGAAAACAGCCATATCAATAATGTTTGCATTGACAGCATCTGGAGAACTTTTACCTCCCTACACGGTTTACAAAGCCGAGCGAATTTATGACCAATGGTGCGTCGGAGGGCCCCCCGGCGCAAGATATAATCGGACAAAATCCGGGTGGTTTGACAGTGCTAATTTTCAGGATTGGTTTAATAAAGTGGTGCTTCCCTGGACAAAAAAAATTGAAGGTCCCAAAGTCCTGATTGGTGACAATTTATCGTCTCATATCAACATTGAAGTTTTAGAAGAAGGCCAAAGGGCTAATATAAGGTTCGTGTTTCTTCCGTCAAACTCGACGCACCTCGCACAGCCCTTATACGTCAGTTTTTTCAGACCTCTAAAAATAGCCTGGAGGTCTATATTAACCGACTACAAACTAAAGAATCCCAGAAATTCTACGCTGAATAAAACCAGTTTTCCCATTTTACTAAGAACTCTAATGAACAAATGTGAAATTAACCAGGAGCTCATTATAAAGAACGGTTTTAAAAAAGCTGGAATTTTTCCACTTGATAAAAATTCTGTTCTTAAATTACTGCCAGCAAAAAAATTGAGGGCACTACTCTACAGATAGGAGACACAGTTGTCAATTACCTTAAAGAAATGAGAACTCCGGCAGGACCTAAGAAAATTAAAAGGAAGAAAATGGTTCATGTTGAACCAGGAAAATCAGTGTGTTTTCAAGATCTGGCAAATATTGCCAATAATGTGGAAATGCGGGAAAGTGTGGAGGATGTCATCGAATATTATCCAGATGATGACGCATCAAGAACTCAGGAGAATGATAAAACTTTCGATGAGCCTGACTCAGTTTATGAATTTTGAAAACCAAGAGAATATTGGAAATGGTAATGCACCCAAACCATCGACAATGAAGGAGATTTCGTGATTGTTGCTTTTAAAACTCAAAAAAGTACTGTCCATTTTATTAGGAAAATTCTTAGAAAAGATGAAGACGATTTTTTTTGAGGTAAAATTCTTACGAAATAGAAAAACAGCATTCAGATTTCCTGACGAAGAGGATATATCTCACGTTCGCAAAAGTGAAATCGTCAAAGTTTCGCAGCAACCGGGGTGTTCTTCTTCCTCGAGAGATTTATTCTATTTCGAAGAACATTTGACAAATTTTAAATTTAACTAGGATGGTTTCTGCAATAATAATACTAATGATTAGATAGGTTACCAAAGTTTTAACCAAAAAAGAAAATGTTGTTTCAGTTAGAGTTATGTTTTATGTTTAATTTTGCAGAATTTTTAGTGTCTAAAATAAAGGTATTTTCTAAATAGTCGATAACTTTTTTATTTTTCAAGATATTTTTGTGATTTTTTTACGAAAATGTTGGAAATTTCACGCTAGAACAAAATTTGACCAAAACTGGTCTAATTTTGCCTTCTTAAGCCAGTTATATGTCATGGCAATGTTACCCCACTCCTGGGTTTAGGCCAAAAAAATAAATATAATACATTATTATAAGGCATTGAAAAATTAACTGATAGAAAACATGTCTAAATTTGACATATGTTATCCATCAGGCACTACAGCTAAAGTATTTTATGTTATCAATGAAAAACCCCCAAAAGTTGGCAAAGTCACCCCAGTTTACGGTATTTCGCCACAGATGAAATAGAATAGTATATATTTAATCTCAAGCATGGTCAGGGGCATATCAGAAATACATTCTTGTTATATCACCTTTGTTTACTTGTTATATGGAAAACATGATGGTGAATTGGATATAAACACGTTCTACAACACCAGAGGGTCACTTACTCAACTACCATTACCATATAGTTCTTTTTTGAAGAATTCGGTAATAAAGAGGCAGGATTACCGAGACTATGTTCAGCTTACTGAGATATCCCTTACCACTAACCTAAAAAATTTCTGGATGTTTGCAAGCTCCAAAAAAGGTGGAATCCACATTCCTAATGAACTTTCTTAAAAGGGTGTCACTGGGTCCTCTGGAGAGGAGATAGTTGGTCTGTTTGCTGAATACTTTTCAGAAATGTATTGCAATAAAACATGCCATATACCCAATGAAGTGATCTTTAATAATTTACATCTAAACAGCTTAACTATTTCTATATCTGGCATATACTCTAGGCTGTCAGGGCTGGACACAGGCAAGGGTCCAGGTCCTGATGGTTTACCCTCATATTTTTAAAACATTTCAGCTTTTTATTAGCACGCTCCCTTTTCTTTATATTAAATGAATCTTACATTCAAACTACTGGAAGACTAGTTATATAGCGCCTCTTCATAAAACAGGAGATACCTCCCAGGTGACCAATTACAGGCCTATCAGCATTTTAAGTATCATTCCAAAGATCTTTGAAAGCCTCGTGCGTGATTTTCTGACTTGTTCTCTTCAATGTCAACTGATTGATGAGGAATTTGGTTTCATTGCCGGTCGTTCCACAGAGCTAAATATTCTGTCATTCACAGATTTTTTGTCCCGGTCTTTGGAGGAGGGGTGTCAAGTTCACGCATTGTACACTGACTTCTCTAAGGCCTTCGACAGAGTCAATCATCACTTGCTAATCCACAAATTGACGAGGGCAGGGGTCGATGCACCTTTGCTGCAATGGCTTTACTCTTATTTGACTAACAGAACACAAGTTGTTCAAGTCCTTGCTTTCAATCGATTGAGATAGCTGTTGTGTCTGGTGTGCCCCAGAGATCACACTTGGGGCCCCTGTTGTTCATCTTATACATAAATGATATATCATTTTCTTTTCACTACAGTTTCTTCCTTCTTTTTGCAGCCGACTTACAACTATATCTTGAACTTAGATCCACAGATGATAGCCTCAGGCTTCAATCAGATCTGGATAGACTCATTGTCTGATGCAACAACAACTGTATGGATTTGAATGTCAAAAAATGCTACTCAATTTCTTTCAGTAAAAGCAGCAATAGTGTTGACCACTCCTATTACATCAACAATAACCTTATAGAGTCAGTTTCTCATATTAGAGACCTGGGAATTACCCTTGATAGTCGCTTGAGTTTTATCCCGCATATTTCTGGGGCAGTTTCTAAGGCTCTTCAAATGTTGGGCTTCATCAAGAGATGTGCTGGTGACTTCCAGAGCATCGATTCTATTCGTTTACTGTATTGCTTGGGAATATTGCGGCTCATAAAGTTGCTACTATTTTAGCCAGATTTTTTAAGAAGCTGCCATTTATGAGTATTTCGCCACCGATGAAATGGAATAGCATATCAGAAATATATTCTTGTTATATCACCTTTTATATAAAAAGCCGATCGTACACAACTTTTCAATCAGTCGTATTAACATCAATCTGTATACTAGACAGTGTTTACTTGTTATATGAAAAGCATGATGGTGAATTGGATACAAACACGGTCTACAACACCAGACGGTCACTTACCTCAACTACCTTTACCATATAGTTATTTTTTTGAAGAATTCGGTAATAAAGAGGCAGGATTATCGAGACTATGTTCAGCTTACTGAGATATCCCTTACGACTAACCTAAAAAATTTATGGATGTTTGTAAGCTCCAAAAAAGGTGGAATCCAAATTCCTAATGAACTTTCTTATAAGGATGTCACTGGGTCTTCTGGATAGGAGATAGTTGGTCTGTTTGCTGAATACTTTTCAGAAATGTATAGCAAGAAAACATGTTATGCCAACTAACCCAATGAAGTGATCTTTAATAATTTACATCTAAACAGCTTAACTATTTCTATATCTGCTGCTAGGCTGTCAGAGCTGGACATAGGCAAGGGTCCAGGTCCTGATGGTTTACCTTCATATTTTTAAAACATTTCAGCTTTTTATTAGCACGCTCCGTTTTCTTTATATTTAATGAATCTTACATTCAAATTACTGGAAGACTAGTAGCGCCTCTTCACAAAACAGGAGATACCTCCCAGGTGACCAATTACAGGCCTATCAGCATTTTAAGTAACATTCCAGACATCTTCGAAAGCCTCGTGTGTGATTTTCTGACTTGTTCTCTTCAAGGTCAACTGATTGATGAGCAATTTGGTTTCCTTGCCGGCCGTTCCACAGAGCTAAATATTTTGTCATTCGCAGATTTTTTGTCCCGGTCTTTGGAGGAGGGGTGTCAAGCTCACACTTTCAATCGATTGAGATATCTGTTGTCTGGTGTTCCCCAGAGGCCACACTTGGGGCCCCTGTTGTTCATCGTACACATAAATGATATATCATTTTGTTTTCACCACAGTTTCTTCCTTCTTTTTGCATACGACTTAAAACTATATCTTGAAGTTAGATCCACAGATGATTGCCTCAGGCTTCAATCAGATATGGATAGACTCATTGTCTGGTGCAACAACTGTATGGATTTGAATGTCAAAAAAGCTACTCAATTTGCTTCAGTAAAAGCAGGAATAGTGTTGACCACTCCTATTACATAAACAATAACCGTATAGAGTCAGTTTCTCATATTAGAGACCTGGGAATTACACTTGATAGTCGCTTGAGTTTTATCCCGCATATTTCTGGGGCAGTTTCGAAGGCTCTTCAAGTGTTGTCAAGAGATGTACTGGTGATTTCCAGAGCATCGATTCTATTCGTTTAATGTATTGCTTCCTTGTGCGCCCGCATTTGGAATATGGCTCATGTATTTGGTCTCCTCATTATGATGTACACACCCAACATATCGAAAGAGTTTAACACAAATTGTTAAGACATATATTGCTTAAGCAAAACCAAGCCGGAACCAATTATCAGCACTCTGTGAACTCATCTGATTGGGGCACACTTTGCAGACGAGACGAAATCAAAAAGATTTGTCACTATTTTACAACATTCTTCATTCTCGCAGCAATTGTCCTCAGCTCCTAAATAGGATTGGCATTCATGTTCAGCCGAGACAAACTCGACAAGTGGTTTCTTTTCATAACCCAACACATAGAACTACGCCATTAACGCATTTTTGCCTAGGGTAGCAAGATTGGCTAATCAGTATACCTCTGATCTTGACTGCTTTGATAGACCCACCAACTTTAGAAGAAACCTTAAATTTTGTGTTAGATGATCAACCCCGGTGACACTGTCTCTCTTGTCTTGTCTCAATTTTCCTTTCTACTTTACTGTGTTTTCTGCCTAGGGTAGCAAGCTCTAATCAGTATACCTCTGATCTTGACTACTTTGATGGGCCCACCAACTTTAGAAGAAACCTAAAATTTTGTGTTAGATGATCAACCCCGGTGACACTGTCTGTCTTGTCTTGTCTCAATTTTCCTTTCTACTTTACTGTGTTTTCTGCCTAGGGTAGCAAGGGATAATCAGTATACCTCTGATCTTGACTGCCTTGATGGGCCCACCAACTGTAGAAGAAACCTAAAATTTTGTGTTAGATGATCAACCCCGGTGACACTATCTCTCTGGTCTTGTCTCAATTTTCCTTTCTACTTTACTGTGTTGTACTTATTTCTTTTTCGTTTAGTCTTGATGGGATGTCAATGTAATGTTAATTGAAGCTTTTATCTTTTTATATTTTTATTGTAGGTTAGGTGAACGTAGATTTAGATATTCTATTTTGTAATATTGGGCAACTGGTCCGTTGAATAAATAAATAAATATAATGCTAAAGCGATGTTTAGGCATCTTTCTCTGAGCCTACTACAGGTGGAATTAATTCACGATCACAGATTCATTTGCTGTTATTGTCTAAGGGGTATTATTCATTGTCCGAGTACTATAAGGACTGTTTGTAGCCTCATGATTCATTACTTTTACGCGGCTTTGAAGTGTATTTGTTTTCATAGTTCTTTAGCCCAATTGTCATTAATATTAGTAGCTGAATGTTTGATTTTAAGTTCAAATTTTATATCCATTTGTTTTGATTTGTATTTAAGTCAACAGCTTCGATTTTTATATGTTGCTTAGGACTACTGAATTGTTTGTTATATTTATTTTTGGGATTTGATGTTTTATATCTGATTTTTAACTTAGCACCTGTTTTATGTATGCATTATATGTCATTATTACGTTGATTGTCCTAGACTTTCTGTTAGCACCCTTCGTTTTCTCTAATCTTAAGTTAGTATTGCTTATGGCTTTGTCGACGAGAATTGTAATTTCTTATATAGCAATAAAGCAATGCAATAAAAAAAGTGATACAGACGAACCACAAAAAGTCACTTTTACTCTAAACTAAGCATGCCATTTTTTATTCAAATATTGACAAAAGTGTGACAGACATGTCACATATTATAATATGACAGAATCACTCACTAGATAAAAAAATTCGTTACTTGATTGGATAAACCAGTGGCAGCAAAATACTCTTTCGACCGCCGAGCTTTTTCGTTAATTTAAAGTGGAACTACCTTCGCCTGTTGTGATAAAAAATTGTTTTTTTTTGACGTTTGAAGAAAAAATAAAATTTATTTAAATAAAACTGAGTCTAGTTGATGAAATATCGCAGAAATGACATTGTTACGAAGTGAATTACCACCACACATTAATGGTTTTCTTAAAACGACATGAAATAAAATGTATTTTAATCAATATTAACCCAGTTTTTCAGTAACCATTGAAAACAGAGCCTACGTTTATAGAAACTTTAAGTCATTTGTGGGTAAGAAAATGTTTTATGAACATACTGTACTGTAATGATTATTTGCGCCTAAAAATCTGTTACCTGTATTTTTGAGAATTCTATTTATACGGAATCTAATTATATTGCATGAATGTGACGAGATCTTTGATCGCTGTTTTCTTGTATTTCTCATTAATAAATTAGTTAAATTTACTAAGTTAATTAAATAATAGTAATAACTAATCCTAAACGAAATAAGCTGCCAATTGCGCCATTTTATCTTTGGGCTTGCCCCTACCCCTTCCTCCAGTCCCTCTGCCACCTCTGGCTCCCGCCGTTTTACCACCTCTAAAAATAATATGACAGGTGTTAGATACATATTTGAATAAATAATAAAAAAATGGTTTTGCCGATAAAGTCGGTAATAATAAACAATTTTGTTATTAAATAAGAATCCTGAAAAATCTCATTCATACATGGTGTCTCAGAATAGAGTATGCCAAATTTAAACAGTCGAAAAAAAGAGTAATTTGTCAGTCAAATAATTAATAATCCAATGTTTACTACAGAGATAAAATAAAAATTGAAAAAGTATTTGAACTTGCTTATGCACGAAGTCGCAGAATAAACATATACACATTTTCCTTAATTCTGTCTTTTTAACTCAAAATTACACTTAATTACGAGTTTGAAAGTCATAATTGCGCCAAAATTCCTATTTCCGAGTTTAAAACATAAAATGAAAAGAAAAAACCCATAACTCCGAGATTTAAACTAAGAATAAAGGAAAACATTCTCAATTCCGAATTTCAAAGTTAGAATTAAACTTTGAAACTCGGAATTAAGAATTGTTTATTAATTCTGCCATTAAAAGTAGGAATTAAGCTTTAATCCGACCTTTAAACTCTGAACTAAGACTACTAAGTTTCCTTAATTTTCAGTTTGAAATTGGGATTAAGGATTTTTTCTTAATTCCGAATTTGAAACTAGACATTAAGCCCAATTTTTAAACTCGAAATTAAGTATGTTTCTTTAACTATAGGTTTTAAACTCGGAACTAAGCTTCATTTTGACTTTCAATTTTGAAATTAAGAATGGTTCTTTAATCTTGAGGTTGAAACTGCAAATTACGCTTAGTTCCAACTTTTAAACTTGGAATTTAGGATGTTTTCTTAAGTACGAGTGCAAAACTCGGAATTGAACTTAATTGTGACTTTTAAACTTGGAATTAAGGATTTTTCTTAAGTTCTTACTGTATTTTCTTAAGCTTAATTCTGACTTTAAACACTACAACTAAGAACAAATCATAGTTACGCCTAATCTTAACTTTAAAACTCGAAATTTAGCATGTTTCCCGAATTCTGTGTTTGAAACTCGGAATAAAGCTAAATTCTAACTTTGAAACTAGGAATTGAAGATTTTTTTAATTTCAAATAAGAATTAAGAACAAGTTCACTTGACTTATAAAAAATACATAGAACCAACACAAATTAATTAATATTTTGAGTAACAGTTATAACAAATATTATTAGATAATTTTCTGAAATCGAATAGCTCTTTTAATTAGACTAAAGCTCATAACACAAATACAGATACGCAATGTTGTTGTCTCCAAAGCTTTTTAACAACACTAGCTACCACTTTTGACTCAATACAGGACACCCTAATTCAGAAATAATCATTTTGGGAGACTTCAATGCCCACAACACCAACTGGCTCAGACATCACAACAAGACCGACAACGAAGGTAGAGAAGCTGAAGCATTTGCCATCAGCTGCGGGCTTACTCAACTTGTAGAAGAACCAACCCGAAACTCAGAGAGACACCTCTTTAGCCGCCAGTAGGCTGGAATCAGATCACTTTTATAACTGAGAAGAAACCGTGAGAACACCGAGCTCTGCGAAGGCCCTTCTACAATCTTCCCTATACTGTAGTCCTGCTATTACTCTAACCGCTCTTCTCTGGAGTTGAAAAACCGTATATGTTCCAGCTGAATGTCCCCATACTAGCAAAGCATAGCTCATATGCGAGTGAAACAGGGAGAAATAAGCTGTTCTCAGGGTAACCCCGGAAACACAAGCCGATAGGTTCCTCAAAGCGAAGATATTCCTGTTGAGCTTCGCGCAGAGACACTCCACATGACCGCCCCACTGTAGTCTTGGATCCAACCTTACCCCGAGAAACCCAACAGCATCCACTCCCTGGTTCACTCCCGCATCGGGTCTCAGGGAAAACACAACTCTTTTCGTTTTACTCTCATTTATTAACAATCTGTTCTCCACCAACCATAATTTTGCTCTGCTCTTTGCTTCATCTGTCTGAAGGAGCACAGATTGGAGATTCTCAGAAGCAAGAGCCACTGTGGTATCATCGGCAAAGAGTATGTAGCTTGCTTGATTATCAGCATTAGGTAGGTCATTTATATATATATATATCAGAAAAAGTATCGGCCCTAAAACCGATCCCTACGGAACTTCAATATCAGCTACCCTCTCCCCCGACAACACCCCAGCAGCCCTTATCATCTGTTTCCTTTCTGCAAGGTATGATTCCAATAGTGCAATACTCTCCTTACAGAAGTTAGAGACCTGAAGCTAACCCAAACTAACACAAACACAATCAAAAGCCCTTGTAAGATCGCAAAAAAGTACAGAGCTGTAATGACATTTGTAATATGCTTCAGTTATGAAGGAAATAAGATCTATAATTGCAAGCACTGGACTTCTATTGCTTCTGAAACCGAATTGCTTTTCAGGGAATAATGCACTGTTTTCCAAAAAGTCGACCATTTGGAAAGAGAGACTTTTCTCCACTATTTTAGATATTCTATGCTGCAATAGAGAAATGGGCCTATAATTTTCTGGCTTGTCTTTGTCCCCCTTTTTGAATATTGGTATTACAATGGTTTTTTAAGAACTGGAGAACACCAAAGTACAAAGTCTGGAGCTGATCACTGGGGAGTGAACTAACAAACCCCATTTTTACCCCTGTCAGACTAGGGACCACCAAAGGAATGAGTCTGAGGCCGATGCTTCGAGTGGAAGCGGCCCTAGGTGGTAGATGCATAAGCCTACTCGCATCGTCCGGTGAAAGACCACCCCACCAGAATTGGGGAGCGCTAAGTGGTTTTCCCAAATCACGTTCCGCTTCCGCGCTGGTGGTCCCGGGTTCCACAGTAGGAATATATGGACATGATGGTGCTTCCAGGATCAAAATATTCCGGAGGTAAACTCCCCGGCCATTCGGATCTCCGGGCGCTGGGTGGCCCTGGGAGCCCTTCATTCCGCATTTCACAGACAGCAAAGATACCGAACCAATTTAGAATAGATTTCTGCAACATAAGAGGCCTAAATACAAACATAAATTCGGTACACCAACATCTACAAGCAAATAGACCACACATACTAGCCCTTACAGAAACACAAGTATGTTCTACAACAACAACAGTGAACTACCTCTATCCTGGTTACGACTTACATACCCGATTTAGACATAAGTTCGGAATATGCCTTTTTGTCCGAAGCGACCTTTCATGTCACCGCGAGGAAACACTCGAACCGAACAACCTTGACGTCATGTGGCTCAAGTTCACCGCCAAGGGATTAACCAAGTTTATATGTTGTCTCTATCGCCCTCCGAGCGATAGAGCCTACCAAAGCTTTTTCTCAACACTAGCTACCACTTTTGACTCAATACAGGTCGATCACCCCAGTTCAGAAATAATCGTTCTGGGAGACTTCAATGCCCACAACACCAACTGGCTCAAACATCACAACAAGACCGACAACGAAGGTAGAGAAGCTGAAGCATTTGCCATCAGCTGCGGGCTTACTCAACTTGTAGACGAACCAACTCGAATCTCAGAGAGGGGCGAATTCGCCGCCCTCCTGGATCTTTTTCTGACCACCAATCCTGACCAGTACAAGGTTACAGTTGGTCCGCCATTAGGTACCTCTGACCACAAACTTATTACAACGGTTTGTGAATTGCCACTCATACAGAAGGATCCACCATTGCCTCGCAAAATCTGGCATTACAATTCTGCAAACTGGGACGATCTGAGGCAGTTTTACCTAGATTTTCCTTGGCTCGACGTCTGCTTTGCCACTGACGACCCGTCAGACTGCTGCGAAGAGATCGTGCAAGTAATCTCCTCAGGAATGGAAGCATACATCCCAAATTCCATCAAGTTACCATCAAAAGGAAAGCCCTGGTTCGACAAAAGATGCGAAAGAGCTGTAGGAAGGAAACAGCAAGCCTATAAGTACTGGCAGCAAAATCAGACCGCTGAAAATCGCAATTATTTTATCGAAGCGAGAAACGAGTGCAAGCTTGTGATCGACGAAACTAAGGACAAACACAATCAAAGGATCAGGAATAAACTTTTGCAATGCCCCAGTGGCTCCAGGAATTTCTGGTCGGTAGCAAAGGCAGTAAGTAACAACTTTACAAAAACGTCTCTCCCACCTTTGACGGACGAACGTGGCATCACGGCGACTACAGCCAAGGAAAAAGCAAACATGCTCGCCAAAATGTTTTCATCACACTCTACCTTAGACGTGCCCCAAGGCAAGACTCTCCCCACTATACCGAACATCAACACCACCATGGCAGAAGTCAAGTTTTCTCATCGTGATATTCGCAAAATCCTTAAAGAACTAGATACGCAAAAGGCATCGGGACCGGACGGAATACCTGCCATCGTGCTAAAGAACTGCGCCAACGAACTAACACCTGTTTTTTCCAGGCTTTTTTCTCTTTCTTATAGAAAAGGGATTTACCCATCCTCTTGGAAAGTCGCTCGAGTGCAACCTGTTCCAAAAAAAGGCAAGAAAACCACGCCCTCAAACTATCGCCCGATTGCCTTGCTTCCAATAATCTCCAAAGTCATGGAACGTGTAGTCAACCAGCAACTACTCAAGTACCTCGAGAGCAACAGAATAATCAGCGATAATCAATACGGCTTTCGCAAAGAGAGATCGACAGGAGATATATTGGCCTATGTCACTCATATATGGAGTAGGGCAATTGAAAACTACGGAGAGTCTCGAGCGATTGCGTTGGATATTTCAAAGGCATTCGACAGAGTTTGGCATGACGGACTGCTCAACAAACTGCCGTCCTTGGGACTGCCCGCCTCTCTCTGCAGCTGGCTGGCCAGTTTCCTTAAGAACCGATCCCTACACGTTGCAGTCGATGGACACATCTCGGACACATTCACCATCAACGCGGGCGTGCCTCAGGGCGCAATACTTTCACCAACTCTGTTCCTCATCTATATTAATGACCTGCTGATCGAAACGAATAATCCTGTTTACAGTTTTGCAGATGACAGTACCCTTGTCTCCCACTTTAGATCAGAAAAACCCTTACCAGCGACTGAGACTCATCACCGCAGACAGGAGCAGATTACAGCAATTAATCAAGACCTGGAGAAAGTTCAAACTTGGGGCGACCGAAATTTGGTCCAGTTCAATGCAGCAAAGACCCAAGCAGCAACGTTTACTAAGAGGGCCAATACAGCGGGCCCTGACATCATTATGGCAGGATCGACCATTCCTTCATCCTCGTCAATCGGACTGCTGGGTGTCTCGGTCAACAGCAATATGTCATGACATGACCATGTTGCTAACATCGCAAAATCAGCCTCCCAGAAGCTTGGTGCGCTATTTCGCAACAAGAAACTCTATACACCGCAGCAGTTGCTCTTGCTGTACAAAGCGCAAATAAGACCGTGCTTAGAATATTGCTCACATATCTGGGGTGCCGCACCAAAGCATACTAAAGCTGCTGGATTCCATTCAGAAGAGGGCTGTGCGTCTCGTCGGCGATCCGGAGTTGACCCGGAATCTGGATAGTCTGGAACATCGCAGACATGTGGCCGAGATGTCTCTGTTTTACAGATACTTTCACGGCAGATGTTCCCAGGATTTGGCCCGCATAATCCCGCCCCTGGCAACTCCTGTCAGGCAGTCCCGACAGACGGCAGGAGCGCACCAGTTCGTCGTACAACTAGAAACACCTAGAACATCGCTTTACCAGAACTCCTTTGTCTGGCGCACTGCATCACTGTGGAACTCACTTCCAGGACATCTGTTTCCCACTAATTACAACCTACAAATATTCAAGAACCGTGTCAATCAACATCTTCGCGCACATACCGCTCGTCGAGCGCCATAGGATCTACCTGTAGTGTGTGTGCCACTGCTATAAAAAAAAAAAAAAAAAAAAAAGAACAAAGACTATTGAAAGCACAAATTTATTAATTTCGTAAGGGGACTCAGGAAGATATTCTTGACACTTTTTTAGTTTGACATTTAGACCGAAACAGTCACGACTATTTTTGTTTTTTAGGCCGTTAATTATGTCCCGTACTTGATTAAAAGTAACTGGTGAAAATTTAAATTGATTCATTGTCGGGATTGATCCAAAGTGATTGTGTGTTTGGTTCCGGTATTTATGTGTTTGGTTCCGGTATTTGCATGTTTTTAACTAAGTGTTGTGCAACTCCAGAGAAATAATTGTTAAAGATGTAAGCAGTAATGTTACAGTCACTCTGCTTTTGCTTTTTGCCTCTGTTAAGATTTATAATTTCCCACATACTTTTTATAGGGTTGCTTGAAGTTGCTATATGCCTGTCATTTGCCTTAATTTTAGCATTTTTAATTTCATTTGTGTATGTTTTCCTATAAGATTTAAAAATATTCAGTAATTCTATGGTTACATATTTTTTAAACACTCTCAGCTCATCTGTGAACCAGCTAACCTTCTCTGCCCGGTTAGATTTAGTTTTATAGTTTTTTTTCGGGAAATTACTGCAAATAAGCGTTTGCTAAGATATTAAACAAATGTAGTGAACGTTTTATCAACATTTTCACTTGTATCATTTTCAATACTCCAATTCTGTTCTGATAGTGTGTTATAACATTTTAACATACCTTGTTGTATCAGCGGCCTGAAGATGTTCTCTTTGATTGGATGACTTTCAACTTCATTACAAGTACCTGAAAACTCTACCAATTGACACAAGTGATAAGCAATGCCAATCCCACAAACCTGCACAGAGACAATCTCAAGTTGTTCGTCAAGGAAAATATTATCGAGACAATTTTGTCCCCTTGTGGCCTGAAAGACAGTCTGTTTCAGACTGAAACCCTCTAAACATCCCTCAGATAAAGAGAATCCGTATCAGGCTCGCAGAACCTGACATTAAAATCACCCGCTAACACAAATTGAGAATTCACACCCAATCTGCTCATAACTCCCTCCATGGCTTCCAAAAAGGTGTCAAAGTGACCAGATGGGTTTCTGTATACTATCAATACATTAACATTAAAATTATTCAAATAAATACCACAAACTTCTATACATTTTTCTACATTAAAACTATTACATACATTTAACACGTTAAAATCAATGTTTTCCCTAACGAAAACTGTAGTGCCTCCACCCATGGATAGTTCCCTTGTAGAATAGACAGCCAGGCAGTTTCATATTTTCTATTTCTGTACTTGTCATCCAATGTTCACTTATGTACAGGATGTCTATGTTCTTATCCATAATATATGCTTCAAGCTCATCACATTTGTTGCGTAAGGACCTGATGTTAACGTGCATTATTTTTAGTTTGTTAAGGACAAACACAATCAAAGGATCAGGAATAAACTTTTGCAATGCCCCAGTGGCTTCAGGAATTTCTGGTCGGTAGCAAAGACAGTAAGTAATAACTTTACAAAAACGTCTCTCCCACCTTTGACAGACGAACGTGGCATCACGGTGACTACAGCCAAGGAAAAAGCAAACATGCTCACCAAAATCTTTTCATCGCACTCTACCTTAGACGTCCCCAAGGCAAGGCTCTCCTCACCATATCGAACATCAACACTACCATGGTCGATGTTTCATCACCGTGATATTCGTCAAATCCTTAAAGAACTAGTTACGCAAAAGGCATCAGGACCGGACGGAATACCTGCCATCGTGTTAAAGAACTGCGCCAACGAACTAACACCCGTTTTTTCCAGGCTTTTTTCTCTGTCTTACGGAAATGGGATTAACCCATCTTCTTGGAAAGTCGCTCGAGTGCAACCTGTTCCGAAAAAAGGCAAGAAAACCACGCCCTCAAACTATCGCAGAATTTCCTCGCTTCCAATAATCTCCAAAGTCATGGAACGTGTAGTCAATCAGCAACTAGTCAAGTGCCTCGAGAACAACAGAATAATCAGCGATAATCAATACGGGTTTCGCAAAGAGAAATCGACAGGAGATATATTGGCCTATGTCACTCATATATGGAGTAGGGCAATTGAGAACTACGGAGAGTCTCGAGCGATTGTGTTGGATAAGGCATTCGACAGAGTTTGGCATGACGGACTGCTCAACAAACTGCCATCCTTCGGACTCCCAGCTCTTTCTCTCTCTCTTAAGTTTCCTTAAGAACCGATATCTGCACGTTGCAGTTGATGGATACATGTCAGACACATTCACCATTAACGCGGACGTGCCTCAGGGCTCAATACTTTCATGACCTGCTGACCGAAACGAATAATCCTATTTACAGTTTTGCAGATGACAGTAAAGGGTACTGTCTCCCAATTTAGATCAGAAAAACCTTTACCAGCGACTGAGACTTATCACCACAGACAGGGGCAGATTACAGCAATTAATCAAGACCTGGAGAAAGTTCAAACTTGGGGCGACAGAAATTTGGTCCATTTCAATGCAGCAATGAAGCAGCCAATCAGACGCGCTGCATTTAGGTTCTAATCTCATAGCGACGGACGAACTCGGAACTTTTTGGCTGGTTCTTGGATTAAAAAAGAATTCAAAAGTTTTCCAGGTGTACGCTTTGAAGTACAACCCATTGGGTCTAAAATCCAAAGCTTGAAAATAAGCACATTATGGCCCAGATTTACACCTATAAAATAAGAGTGTACCGACCGCACAAGTGTCATTTAGAAACACAGTGTATTTCATATTCTGATCCGATAGTCTCCTATTAATTCTTAATAATTTGGCTAGATTCTGAGGTTTTCCAGGTAGACTCTTAGAAGGCCCCGTGTGGTCCAATCTCTAATGATTCATATATTAGAGATTGAACCCCACAGCTTTGTGCTTCTAAGCATTCGCCTGGAAAACCATTGGAATCTGACGAATCTGTTCTGATTCACAATTGAACTAAAACATTGTATTCTGGGGATACTAACCTGAAAGGCCTGGGTGGTCTGCTGATTACAGCAACCTTGGGTCTATCTACCAATTTAGCAAACTCCGGGCTACAAAATATACATCCTTTCATTTCTGTGGCTTGATTGGGTAGTTTCGATTTATCCGCCTTGTATTCGATAATTACCAGCTGAGCTCCACAGTCGCAGTTTTCTTCTAGGATAGTGATCTTTTGAGCATCGTCGAAAAGATTAATTATGGTATCACATCTAGAAAAATATTCATTATTAAAATCATATTTACAAAATAAGCCATAGTATTATTCTCGCAAAATTTGGCTTTACAGATTTTAGTCCTTCCAGTTCAACAGATCTTAGTATGTAGAATATAATGGTATAAGATCAAAACTTTTTATAATCTCCTAATGTTAATGAGGAAGTAATTAATTACAAAGTGTACTTTCAAGGACATGGAGCTATACTGCTATCGAAATTTTAGGACACGTCTGACTCAAGGTTTCCAAAGTGACAATTATTGTTGCCCAATCATTTCCAAGAAATGTATCCTTCTGATAAACTTAACAAGTAGTCTGAATTGATTCGATAATATGAATGAATATAGATGGTAATAATTTAACAAATCTGCGAATTTCACAAGGCATAATCATGATATCCGACAGTCTAAAGGATATTGCTGCAAGGAAGAATATGATGAGATCGATCTGAAAATCAACACTGCAAAAGCATAGTTTATGATAAACGTAGTTCCTAGTGAAAACATTACTATTGGCAATTCTGAAGTGGAGCTTGTAGATAAGTATATATATCTTGGTAATAAAATAGGAATCCCAAGGGACAAGCAAACATGTGAATTGAAAACTGTAAGTCTCATAATACAGCTGAAAGCGAATATTGACTTTTACGGATTATTACTAAATTAAATATGTATTACCTATTACAACCCAATTTCCATTTAGGCCCCGAAGACGGATCAAGCACCAGAACACCGAATTCGCATTCAGCACAATTAATAACACCATTCGTATTAAGACTGTATGCGCAAGTAGGATGCGTACAAGAATTACAACCATTTGCTTTTCGCATGTCTCTGAAAAATAAAAAACAAATACAATTACTCTAATTAATAAAATCAGCAGATAAGTCGAATATACAATGATGCTCTTAGTGAAACAATTTTTTATCCTTGTACCTGTGATCGTTAGGCTTGCTCTAATAAAATAATTGAATTTACAAGATTCGCTGGTAAAATTACTTACTTGAATGGGGGATTATTGTAACAATAAGGACAGAACACAAAACTTTTTCCTTTATTGCCAGTAGTCCAGCATAACAGTTCAAACTCGTCTAACGGACATTTTAATTCTCTAAACAATTTAATGGTGCCATTTTGTGGAAGGCTGTATGTATCATCACATTGTGGGCAATGCAACCTCGCCGGTTTAGCCTGGATATATTTCAGGTATCTTCTGCATTTTCCACATCTGGAATTGACCAAAATTAATATAAATGTAAATATATTCCGAGAATCGATCTCTAAGAAGGAATCTTTTCATACCTAGAATGTGCTTTGCCAGAGGCACTTAGTGGTGAAAAGGAAACCTCAAATAGTTGATCCATACCATCTATATTTTTAACAAAATACTGAAACTTGAGCTTGAAAATGTCCATTGTATGTTTTAATACTGCGTTAAAGTTGGCTTTACCTAAAGCTATAAGGGTGAGTTGCTCCTCCACTGCAGATCGCATTGTCGGCAAAACTAACTCTGCGTCAATCTAAAACATGTTAAATTAATATGCTGATGCACTGGACAATGTTATTAACAGCGATGATAAGTGGTGGCTTTGTGAGTATTATAGATGGGTGTAGGATCGAACCACAAAAGGCTTAAATATATTGTGGTTTAATAATATCATTAAATCGAAACGTGATACAATCTCATTAATGCAGGGCGTGTAAAAGCGAACACAATCTCCGCATATAAAAAATAAAATTAATGATCTCCGGAAAGAATACGCCCATGACTTGCAAGTTGCAAAAATGAGCATATGCCAGATTCTGTGAAAAATTGGAAATCCTTCTAGAACGTCATGGCAAATAACTACTAGTTCCGTAATAACAATAGCACAAACACTGAAATTTTGCACTTATTCTGATCTTACTTTACTTTTTCGTGTCCGGAAACAGTCTCTCTGCCCAGTATTGGGCAACGTTCAGTGGTTCTGGCTTGTCAGTCCACAGTTCGTCGAGGGTGCACTGGTAAGGGCAGTTTGGGCATGTTAGTAGGTGCTCCATATCGTGTACAGCCCCGCAGTAGCACTTATCGTCATTTCTTTCCAACAGGCCCCACAGGGGCTACACCAGTTCTTAAGCGGTTAAGCGTTCTCCAGGTTTTCCAGTCGGTTAGTGACCCACATGGAGGGGCCTCTGCTATTGGGTAGAATTCGGGTGGTTCATCCAGTGGGGTGCTCAGGAAGCGGTTCCTTGATTTTAATCTTCCTATGTGTCCTTCGCGTCCGAATAAGGAGGGGCGATCGTCGAAGGTCTGCTTGACTCTTTCACTAAACTCGTGGGCAGTCCTACGTGAGTCAGGGTTCGGGAAGCCTGCTGCCTTGTATAGTTTCTGCAGTGGTGTCGGTTTCATGCATCCTGTTATTAACCGGCATGTTTCGTTCAGGCACCTTCTTCGCCTGTACGGATTTAGACCAGACTGGGCAGGCATACTCAGCAGTTGAAAAGCACAGTGCTTGCGCAGTAGTTCTTAGTACTGTTGGTTTTGCACTCCATTTACTGTTTCTGAGCTTCCTTAAAAGGCTGTTCCGCGCCTCCACCTTCCTTCGAGTTTTTTTTTCACAGTGAAACCTACGTTAGGGAGCGGTCCAATATGACTCTAAGATAGGTGGGCTTTTCGGTATGTTCTAGAACGGCGTTATTCCAGGTGACATGCAGCTTCCTGTTTGCCTGTCGAGAGTGAAGGTGAAAGGCGCTGACCTGGGTCTTTGAAGGGTTTGGCTTCAGAGAGTTGTGTTGGTAGTATGTGGACATAAGGTCTAGGGCAGATTCCAGTTTTTGCTCTACCTCTTCAAATGTTGCTCCCTGCGCTGTTACCCCAAGGTCGTCAGCATAAACAAAGTTTCTGGTAAAAGGTGGGGTTGGTTGGTCGTTAGTGTAGAGGTTGAACAGTATTGGTGCTAGTATGCTGCCCTGAGCTGGACCATTTTTTTGGGATCTCCATCGACTCTTTTTTCCTTCAAGGGTCACGTAGAACTATCTGTTTTGTAGTAACGATTCTAATATTTGGACAAGTTGGTAGTCTTTGAGTGTGTCATAGGCTTTTGACAGCAGATTTTTGTGGTTGATGGTGTCATAAGCGGAGCTAAGATCAACCAGGGCTAGGCCTGTTATTTGCTTTCTTTCAAATCCGTCCTCGATGTGTTCCGTCAGAGCCAGGATTTGACTAGTGCAGGATTTCCCAGGTCTAAAGCCTGCCGGTTGTGGGATGATAGTTGAGTACACGACCTTCTTTATCCTATGAAGAAAAAGTCTCTCATGCAGCTTGTATATATGGCAGAGAAGTGATATCGGTCGATAGCTTTTTGGTGACTCTGGGTCTTTCCCGGGTTTCAGCACAGCTACGACTTTGGCCTTTCTCCTTAGTGTTGGGATCTGAAAAGTTTCTCGGCAGCAGTTAAAGAGATCTAGGGTCCATTGTATGGCTGATGGCCCGAAGTGTTTTATTTGCTCCACATATATATCGTCCACCCCTGCGGCTTTTCCATTTTTTAACGCGTTCACTCCCTTGTTAAGTTCTTTAATGGTAAAAGGTGAATTAAAGTGATTTGACTCATTTGTCGGTGTTCTGCTGAGTCGTACCTTTTCGCATTTATTATCTGGTTTACCATTTAGGAGGAGCTGGTGGGCTACTTGACTGGGTGTTACACCCAATCAAGTAGGACTCAATTTAACTGCTTTTTGTTAATGTCGCGCATAACTTTATTAGTATCTCCTGCAGGTCATTCATACATTTAATTTCTATATAAATAAAGGTAATAATCACACTAACTTTAATCAATTTACTTTTAAGGAAATTAGATACATAGAGGTCAGGGACATTATTTTCAATCAAAGAAATACTCACGTGTATAAAATACGCAAAATAAAAAATCCGTAAGAATATTGTAAAACTTAACAAACAACCAATTCATCTTTAACACCCTTAAAGGTATCGCCGCCTTCAACCACTGGCTATCAACATTTTGTACCAAGCACTTTGGACGGCCGAAGTCTGCTACCACGCTCTGGCTCAACATCTGTACATATACCTGGGGGATGAGGTCTGTTGGGGTTGGCTCTGACAGGGAAGCTTTGGCTGCCTGTAAGTCTCTTGCTCTAGAGAATTTGAAGGTTGTTGTGGAGAAAAGTGCGAAGAGGGATGGTGGGCTGGATATGGACCCGATGACTCCACCTATAGTGCGACTCTCGCGAGATTCGGATGCGGCTAATGGTCGTTATTTGCTGGTTAAACTGAGGGAACCCTCCATATTAAATGAAGAGTGTTTTTTTGTATTCCATGCATAAAATTTTAATCCAAAAGAACCTCTAAACTAGCGTTACAGAGCGCTTTCGGCCGGAGCCATCCTCAGTGTTACTTGTCAGTGGAACAAAAAGACATATCCACGAAGAGGCACAAAACTACATCAAACGATAACGGTCATATCAAAATTTAACTTACACGTTACATTTTTTGAAAAGGTTCACATAATTTAACCATAAACAAAGAACAGACCGACGTGGGACCGGGTTGGAAACTGTTGATCGGCCTTTAGTAAAACCATGTTGTTCCTCCCTAACTATGTACTTAAAAAGCAACCAGAGCCTCAAAGATCTTGGCAATTATTGAGATTTTCGAGATAGCCCTATAATTCCGAATATTCGCCCTATTCCCATCCTTAAATACTGGTGTGACATAGGATCTCTGCCAGACACTTGAAAAAACTCACACTCTCAATGACAAGTTGAAAATAGTACATAATATATCAGACAAAATACATTTGCAATTTTGCAACAGCACAACTGGAACCCCATCTGGGCCCGTCCCTAGATTTCTATTCAAACCATCAATTTTATTATATACTTCAAAACACGTAAACCTTAAGTTACTTACATTAATAAACATATCATAAACAGGAGCCTCTGGTATAGGAGAGTCATCATACACTGAGTACACCGATGAGAAATGTTTCTTAAATAATTCAGTGATTTGAAGTATGTTATCAGTTTCACACATCATAAAACATATTTTTAGGATATTCTTGGTGACATTTTTTTGAGTTAATATATCTCCAAAATGTCTTTTTATCGTGAAGCTCAGTTTCTAAGTTAGCCATAAAATCATCATGAGAAGATTGAGATAATAGGCGACACCGTGTTCTTAAACTAGCAAAGTTAGCATAGTTTTCTATTCCATTCATTCCTTTTGGAAATTTAGTTGTTTTGAATCTAGACACCGGAGTATATTGCTTAATAAAGGTTTCCAAAATTTCATAGAAGGAACTTACTACATCATTCACATCAGTGCCCCCAGAGATGAAGCTCCAGTCAACACACGACAAATAAAGACTGATTTCGTCAAAATTGGACCTTTTAAAATCAAAATAAAAATGATCACGCTGAGGAGTCTCAGTACATTGTGACATTTTAAAAGGACATTCAAACGCAGGATGAGGTACATCCAATTTTAACAGCGGCTTATCACCAGTTCTAATCTTAACAGTAGAATTATTAGAAAATAATTAATCTAAAAAGTTTCCGTATACATTTGCAGTCTCAATTACCCGATATAGTCCGGAATAGATCACATAGTCAGCCACTGCCGTTGCCTCCCTCGTCGGGTCGCATAGCGGAGTCGAACCAAACTCCGACATTTTCCATGATATCCCAGGAAGGTTAAAGTCACCCCAAATAAAGACATCAAAGTAAACTCCCGAATCCACCAACTCCATCAAAGTCCTCATAGACTTCTACTGAAGAAACACCAGGTATACAAGCATTTCCAATAAGGATCTTTTGATGCCCCACTGTAATCTGGATAAACTGATGTTCAACGTTTTCCACGGCTGATGGAATCCGTTTACATGAAAGGTTTGCCCTGACAGGTATTAAGACTCCACCCCGCGTTTTATGCCTGCTACTTTTCACAGACCTATCATGCCTAAACACCATATACCCCTCCAAACCCAATTCACTTGACATAATTTCATCATTTAAGAATGTTTCTGTTAACAAGATGATATCGAAGTCCTCAGCAAGAACACCACACATTAAATTTGCAATTTTAGTCCTAATACCTCTAACATTCTGGTACTAAAACCTCAACTCATCATTTAGGTCTCCCGCTTGATCCCTGGCTCTTGAAAATTTTGCCCTGGCGTATGGACGTTTCTCCTATTTGCATCTTCGGAATATAAAGGGTCTATAAATAACGTTTCTTGGTAAAAAATAACAGTTATCCCATTCTTTGTAAGTTGCCTCATCAACACCTATTTTAAAAGATCTTGAGCCAGATTTTGATGGAAGCTCCTCAACTATTATGGATTTATGTTTAGATGAATCAATCCTGGTCCTCCTGTGATCCACAATGATATCAGGTGTAACTGATTCTGCAACTCTACCCACAAACATCCATTTTTTGCTAAGTACCCCCTGAAAAAGACCATCTGCAGAGTCAGCCATTCTCTTTTTGCCAGATCCAGTCACAGTTGGCATCATGAGGTTTATTGCGTAAGGTTTGAGACAAGTCTGTGCTAACAACCATATTTTCATTTGCTGGCCCAATAGTGGTGGGCAGAGGAACCAGTGCAAAATCCACAGCTTTAGAAACCTGGCTGAGCGTAATTTTTCCCGTTTTTTCACGATTAGTATGGACAGCAATTTTTTTTGTTTATTACTAATTTTATTTTTTAGTGGTTTATTATTTGTTGTTTCTGCTTGAATTTTTGGTGAATTTGAATTATTCATACCCCCACGCTCAGAGTTAGTTAAAAGCTCTATACTGTACAATGCAAAAAACAATGCACAATTATCTGCCATTTGAAATAAAGTCAATAACATATTTTCCCGCCTTTCGCAGAGCTTTGAGATCATACTTACTGGAGAGAGCCTTATACGCAGTGAGCGACTTTTATAGTAATACTTAATTTTGATGTTTAAATGGTTAAATATTTTAATATTTAATATTATATATAAAATTTCGGGAAATTTTGACCACGTACAAATTGCACAATTGTACAAAGTTTTGTATAGTTTGCTTTTTCTTTTTCTTTTCATTGAATGTTTCTATTTGTGTTTTTATATGTTTCGTATGTTTTATACTCTAGCTCTAGCTTTGTCTACAAATTAAGAAATTTTTTGACAACAAAGCATTATTATTATTATTATTATTATTAAACTAACGCACAACAACATGTGAGAGAGCTTCCTACAGATGGCTATTTGAATGCGTCTAAAAGAATGCTCATAGAAAGGTCCTTTTATTAATTAGCTGAATTTTACAATCCTGACGTTTCTCCCTATATATTTTAAACAATTGTTTGTTTGGGTTAGCACTATTACACGACGTGATTTTTTTCCGTGATGTTTTATTATGTTTATATTGCATGAGAAAAATTCAATAGTTAGCGATAATTTTAAGGGATGGTTTCACTAAGGTTGTTTAAAGATTTTTTTCGTTTTATATTATTTTTTATTGTGTTTTATGTAGGTAACTGTGTGTTGCCAATTTTTTACTTGGTTTGCTATGTTATGTATTTTTTTATTCATTGACTTGTTTCTGGCACCAAATAAATACAATATTATTTATTAAAATGAAACGTTGACATTTCTGATATTCTTGATAA
>MU186840.1:0-39494 GCA_016904865.1 Pissodes strobi
TAAGTCATTGTATTCTTCAATGAATTCCTGCGATTTAATTCAGCGAAAATTGGCGATAAGGGGCATTTCTCACTAAAGAGAAGTCAGTAGGTTCTGATTCAATTCATTCTAAACGTTTCGAAGGAAAATATTTTTCAATAAAATTAGGGTAAAGGATCAATGGGCAATAAGCTGAACATTGAACGTGGTGGGCAAAAGGACATGTGAGATTTAATTTTAAAATCACTAATAATCATGCATTCCTTTAAAATATTGTTCGAAAATATGGACGAATTTTATTTTTTCAAAAACAAACTTATTATCTATAGTCACATCTGCTGTCCAGCTGCGTTCTTTATTTATTATATCACGGACATTACCGATTATAAACCCAAAAAACCGAAAACATATTACTATTTATCCTCTGTTCACTTTGGGACTAATACACTCCTTATTATTAAATAACGCGTTACTTGTAAACTAACACGTTACTTTAAGTGTAACTCTTTAATTCAAAACTGCCGCCTTATTTTATGGATTTTACCTACCCAAACACAAAACCAAATATACGAATTGTCAATATATTTTTAGATTTTTAAGTCCGGCTATGTGACAACTGCTGGAGTTCTGTTGGACAATTCAAACGGACCAAGCAAATGTTTGTGTTAACTTTAGAGGCAAATATTGTGTGAACGAATAAAAATATCGATGGGCTGTTTGCATAATTTAAAAGAGATCTGTTTGTTCCACACTCATGTCGTCACCAAACCAAAAACATTCGGAATATCTGAAAAAGGAATGGTTGTTGTTAATAAAAAATAAATAAAAAAGGTCTTATTAAATCAAATTGGAATTATACTCCAGTGAGTAAACAGTCTCAAAAGGCTTCAAATCGATAACAAAAAGAAGCAATTCTGAATATCTAAAGCAAAAAAATGAATGTTGTTGATAAATAAATTAAATAAATAAGACCCTATTAAGTCAGATTGAATTCCGGGATTGTCCTACATTGAGAAAAGAGCCTTGACACATTTCAATAGGTTTGCAAAACTAAGACATTCGGAATACCTGAAACAAAAACAGATATTGATAATAGAAAATAAATAAAAGGTACCAGTTAATCAGATTGCAGTTAAAAACTTGGTATTCCACATTGTGGTCCATTGAAGAAAGAGTCTTGAAGCACTTCAAATCATCAGCAAAATAAAATAATTTTGGATATCTAAATAAAAAATGTATGTCGTTGATAAGTATATTAGATTTAAAAAATCCAGCAAAACAAAAAAATTAATATCTAAAACAAAAATGAATGTCGCTGATAAATATATTAAATAAAAAAAGGCCCTATTCAATCAAATCGAAGTTTGAAATTCTCCTATATTAGGAAACAGCCCTGAAACACTTCATATTTTCAGTAAAACACAGAAATTCTCAATATCTGAAACAAGAATGAAAGTAGTTAATAAAAAACTAAATAAAAAGGGACCTATTAAATCAGATTGATGTTCCAAATTGTCATCCATTAAGAAAAAAGTCTTGAAATACTTCAAATCTTCAGCAAAATTAGGAATTCTGAATATCTAAATCAAATATGGATGTCATTGATAAATATATTAAATACAATAGTCCCTATTAAATCAGATTGAAGTTCGAAACGGTCGTACATTGAAGAAGCAAATTTGAAAAACTTCTTATTACTAGCAAAATAAAAAAATATAAATATATAGAACAAAAATAAATGTCGTTGAAAAATATATTACATATAGAAGGACCTGTTAAATTAGTTTAAGTTAGTTTTAAACTGTTGAGAAGACAGCCTTGAAACACTTCAGACTGTCAGAAAAACAAAGGACTTTTAAATATCCGAAATAAGAATGGAAGTTGTTGATAAAAATTTCTAAAAAGAAACTATTAATCAGATTGGCGTGCTACACCGTCCTCCATTGAGAAAACCGGCTTGAAGCACTTCAAATCGTCAGCAATACAAAAAATATTCTGAATATCTAAAGCAAAAATGGATATCGTTGATAAATATAGTAAATAAAAATGACCTTACTTAATCAGGTTAAAATTCGAAAAAAAATAGCTTTCAAACACTTTAAATTGTCAGCAAAACAGATAAAATTGTAAACATGTCAAACAAAAGTTGATGTGGCTGATAAATATATTAAATACAAATTACCATTTTAATGAAGACCTGGGGTTTAAAGCAATCGTTCATTAAGGGAACAGCCTTGAAACACCTCAAATCATCAATAAAACAAATAAGTTCTGAATATCTAAAACAAAATGGGTGTTGATAAATATATTAAATAATAAAAGCCCTATTAAATTAGATTGAATTTCTAAACTGCCTTCCATTGAGGAAACAGTTTGTAACACTTCAAATCGTCAGCGAAATAAAGAAATTCTTACTATCTAAAGCAAGAATAGATATTGTTAATAAAAATAATAAATAAAAAAGGGCCCAAGTGAGACGCACATGGAATTTTTCATACGAACTATGTTTATTGAATCTGACAATTTTCGTAATAAGACTCAGTGGACATACCATGCATGTTCACTACGAACAAATTAAATGTCCAGAGTACATTTGAATTTGGTATTGCTTTGTCCACAGGATGTCCACTGGATATCACCTATGCTGATAAAATGACGTCCTGGGGTCACACGAGAGAAAATATTTTAAAATAGCTCTCAGATAAAAACTCAGAATTCTGAGATAAAAAGTCAGAATTCTACGATAAAAAGTCCAAATTCTGATAAAAGTCTGAATTCTGAGATAAAAAGTCATAATTCTGAGATTAAAAGTGAGAATTCTGAGATAAAAAGTCAGAATTCTGGGCTAAAAAGTCAGAATTTTGAGATAATAAGTCCGAAATTTGAGTTAAAATGTCAGAATTCTGATATAAAATCATAATTCTGAGATAAGAAGACAGAATTCTGAGATAAAAAGTCAGAATTCTGCAATAAAATATCAGAATTCTGAGATAAAAATTCGGAATTCTGAGATAAAATGTCAGAATTCTGAGATAAAAAGTAAGAATTCTCGATTTTGGATTGATATTTCGATATTTTTTACTTAATCCTTATCTCAGAAGTTTGAATTTTTATCTCAAAATTCCGACTTTTTATCTCAGAATTCTGACATTTTATCTCAGAATTCTGACTTTCTCAGAATTCTGACCTTCTATCGCAGAATTCTGACTTTTTATCTCAAAATTCCGACTTTTTATCTCAGAATTCTGACTTTTATCTGAGAATTGTGACATTTTATCTCAGAATTCTGACATTTTATCTCAGAATTCTGACTCTTAACCTCAGAAGTATGATTTTTTTTAACTCAGAATTGTGCGTTTTTATCAGAATTCTGGCTTTTTATCACAAAATTCTGACTTTTTATCTCAGAATTCTGACTTTTTATCTCAAAATTCTGACTTTTTATCGCAGAATTCCGACTTTTCATCTCAAAATTCTAACTTTTTTGACTGCCCTGCGATGCTCATTTATTTTTTCTAAGATGAAATCCTGACAAATAAGAGAAAAACTTGTAACTTAAGTCTTTTTTTTATCTCTTATAATAAAACGGCCTTTTCGGAATTCTGAGATAAAAAGTCAGAATTATGAGATAAAATGTCAGAATTCACGATTTTGGATTGATATTTCGATATTTTTTACTTAATCCTTATCTCAGAATTTTGAGCTTTTATCTCAGAATTCCGACTTTTTATCTAAGAATTCTGACATTTTATCTCTTAATTCTGACTTTCTATCGCAGAATTCTGACTTTTTTTTATCAAAATTCCGACTCTTTATCTCAGAATTCTGACATTTATCTCAGAATTTTGACTTTAAACTCAGAAGTGCGATTTTTTTTATCTCAGAATTTGAGTTTTTATCAGAATTCTGGCTTTTATCTCAAAATTCTGACTTTTTATCTCAGAATTCTGACTTTTATCTCACAATTCTAACTTTTTATCTCAGAATTCTGACTTTTTATCGCAGAATTCCGACTTTTTATCTAAAAATTCTGACTTTTTATCTCAGAGCTATCTTAAAATATTTTCTCTTGTGTGACTCCAGGACGCCATCGCAGGATATCGTATTTTTTGACCGGACATATTTTGTACCAGCACCTTTTCGATTCATTAAAGAAAAGTGTTTAAGTTTCTATGTTGTTACCTTTTTTATCCAAAGATATTTTAAATAATCGAATGGAAGGAACTTGTTGATAACTAACCGTTTACTGTCAGTTAGTTTTTTCGATCTACCTTCAGCTGTCCCGTGGGGTTGCCTGAATCGTCGGAAGTTCCTAAAATTATTGTGTATACTTCGTTAAATAATGATGTTGTACTTGATGCGAAAGTTCTACCACGCCTTCCTTATGAATTTCTTTTTTTTTTTATATTAAATTCATAATGTTCTAAGATTTTACTCAATTCTACCGAAATGGTTGAATAATTGTTAAGATCATATGACTTTTCACGGGAAAAATGCAAAAATTGTCACCATACACTCCTTAGATTTGAGTGTGTCTTTTTTTGTGGCATTAAATTTTGTACAGGTGGTTTAATATGTTCCTTACTTTCATTGCCAAAACGTGATGTTTGAAATTTACACTAATTATAAACAATAACAGATTACGGGTGTCAAAAATAATTTTAATGTCAGGGATAATAATTTTTTAAATTGTTCATGGTGTAATTTTTTTACCGAATCTTTCACGTGCTTGACTTTGACAAATTTTTCCATGCTCATGAATGCAGTATTGGAGTTTGCACTCGGAAAAATTCTCGATAATATTTTAAGCCCTACGGGGATTAAAAGTGACAATAGCATATTAATTTGCTATTTTCCTCGCCTATTTAAAGGTAAACCTATAAAACAATATATCAGTGCTTTTGTAATAAAAATATTTATAAAATTCTTCCAACTGTTTTCTATATCTCCAAACAAACAAGTTAACCTGGAGTGACATTTATACATTCAATAGGTCTGTTCTAGCAGCGATTTCAAACGGTTTCAAACCGTCCGGAGTTTGCGCATAACGATATAAGCGTCGCTTATATGGCTATGCGCAAACTCCGTACGGTTTGGAACCGTTTGAAATCGCTGCTAGAACAAACCTAATAATAATCTTGTCACTATTTCAGTCTTAGTTTTGAAGACCAGTAACCACCATTTTGCCTCCTCTATGATCCAAAGTGAAAATTGAGAAAGGGTCAACAAAAACAAGAGGCAAAAGTTATTCAGTCGAAAAACCGATTTTTTGCGAAAAATAAAAACGTAAAATGATTACTATGCCCGTGAACTTCATTTGCTTAAGACAAGCTAGAAAAAGCCCAAATTCAACTGTAATAACACAACACACAAAAATCAATAAAACGCAAATAAAAAGTTTTAACAGTAAACCATATTTAGGATTCAATCTCTTAAGAGAATTTATTTTCAGATTTATATTAATTAATCCTCAACAAAATTATGATAATTTATATGTTTATTCAGATTTTCATCAACCATTGATTTGATCTCCCATAATTTGTAAATGTGGATGGATATTTGAACCATGCCACCAATATTTATAAATCTTAGCTTCAAACCTTGTTTCGTATGGCAATCCGCTTTACTTTTTATTCTATTTGAAAATCATAATTTCAGTAATTTTCGGCTGTTAATTTTGTCATTCAATCAATCCTCACAGCCAGCATGGCATTGCGCTACATTCCCAAAACTGGAGGAAAGTTAAGGTACCAAAGACAGGGCGACGATCACAAGAGGAACCAAAGTCTTACCGCCCCATTAGCTTAACCTCCTTCCTTCTTAAAACAATGGAAACGATTATCGATAGGCACGCATGCTCCACTGCATGCAAAACAATTCACATACCAACCATCGAACACATGCTCCTCAAAATCTCGTCCGCGATATAGATAAGGCACTGGCTGAAAAAGAAGTGGAACTATGTGCATTTCTAGACATAGAGGATGCATTTGACAACACCTCACATGAATCCATTCAGCATGTTACATGTCAATTTAGCATGAAAGCATGTAACAGAATATAGAGGTCAAATAAAGTCAGTGATTCCACCCTTAATCCTGCGTCTATTATGCTAGCCTGTCTAGCTGATTATAAATTTTATTTTCTCTGTTAGATATCACTGGCTTAACATATAATCAGTCAATAGATCGTGCCGGATTCTACATCGCTATCAAGAAAACATTTAAGTATATAGCAGTGCACTTCGGAAACGTTCAATTAAATCTCTTACCTTACGAATAATTTCCTTTTCGGCGGTAATACACCTTAAAAGAATTGTTGGTTGCCTGCAGACAAACCGCTTTGCAGTATTAAATATATGATTTTAACAAGGACCTCGGCGGAAACTAAAGGTACGTTTAGGTTCGATTCGATTGACCGCGTTGAACAGATTTGATGTACGAGTTTTAAATGGCGCCGGCCGAAATGAATTGGTGTCTGTTTGTGTGGTCATTGTCAACAGTGGTTTTATCGTTGGATTTCTTTGTTTTGCCAGCAAAGCATGATATCATACAGCCTTAGGCACACTTCATTGCATATTGCAGATATTAAAAAATTTGTCGACAACCGGCTGGCAGTATTTTGCGTAGGCTATAGGACAATGTAAAGCGGGCCTGTGGGCCGAGTTATTGCTAGCTTTTTAACATTGAATTGCACGACCTAGGTAGTCGTTTTTGACCAGATTTCGTTCTCTTTCTTCGGTAAACCTTCTAAGGAGGTAGTGCGTATGTCTGATAAAAAGTTTAAGAATTTTTAATTCACCCTAAGGGGGATTATACTTATTTTGGGCGATAAAAAGTGGCGTAGTTACTAGGTTGCTGTAGCGAATTATTTGACTGGATTGGATGAATTTTTGCCAGAGAGTCAAGATTTTTGGTTGGTAACTTGCCACGTGCAGTGGATTTTGGAACAAAGTACGCCGTTTCCTTCCTCGACGAATGCCTGTAGAAGAGAGCGTCATTACCATCGAAAAACCCTACGTAGTTAGGGAAATAAATATACATATCTTACATTTTGTACATACTCATTTATTTTCTGTACAGGGGTATTTATTTTATCAGGGTATATTATAGTTTTCTAACGGGTCTCAGAAGGGATTGAAATCAAAAACATTTAACCTAAAGAGACCCGACAACTCATTCATAAAAATCCGAAATCTTGCAAAAATATCAACAAAACGATTGTCCCGCCTCCTTATATTTTTATGTATGGTGTACAAACTTTTGTCAAACTTCGTCCCCACTACTAAATGTAATATTGCCCGCCCCCGCCTGAACGAATGCAAGGACAGTTCATAGACGTAGACTTTGAAAATGTGAGTCCATCATAATAATAATTTAAATAAAGTGAATACGAATTTGAAATGATGGTATTTATTCGAGTGCATTATTTAAAATATATTTATGTTTTATTTATAGTGTGTGGGTTAGATTGAGTTAGTTTGGGTTAGATATGGGTTCTGAAGGTTAGTTAACACAAAATAGTTATTTTGCTGTGTCACGAAATTTTTCCGTGTCCTTACAAAACCACTGCGATGAAACCAAAGAAGTATTCACTTCAAAAATGATTTAATAGAGGTTGGTAAATGACTGCAAACATATCAGAGTATCCATTAATATAACATACATAGGTAAGTATTATAAAATATTAATTAATCACATCACAAAATGGTGTCCACTGTACTACTGTGTTTCATTTACTTTTACTTACTTGTGGAAACTCAGGTTCGGATGATAATAGCTGGAGATTTTGCATACCTCACACCGCAAGACCATCGTTACTTTGATATAAAGTTTATAAAAAATATTTATAGGAAATCAGTCACGAAATACAAAAAAACTACAGGTCGCGTCGCGTCGCACAAATTCAGGCTTTAAAACGTCCATTTGAAACCAAACAAAACTGGGAGAAGAGTGCTATTGTGCACGTTTTTTAATGAAAAACATTTATTTATTGAAGTCGCGATCAAAAGTTGAACGGCCATCTTGTTACGTTTGACGTCTGTATTATTAGGAATCCCATTCAAAACGGTATCGAAATATTTACTAGTGAGCTTTGACATTGCACAATTTTGTTAATATCATAGCAACCAGTCATAAAAAATAGTGTCGAAAACACGGTACAATGAGTGTGCCGTGGTCGAAAAGAGCTTCTTTTCGACACAACTTTGCGTATCGAAAATACTTCTTTATGATACCAAAATAGAAATAGTATATTGTGCAACAAGTGCTGAAAATAAGACTTTTCACACGAATGAGACAGTTTGGTGACACGAGCCGTAAGCGAGTGTCATAAAGTCTCATGAGTGTAAAAAGTCTTTTCAGCACGTGTAGTACACTATACTTTTTCTACGACTGCTACATACAGGGTGCCCCACTGGGAGTGTGGTAGAAAATTATACATGTTATATGGGAAACATTTTTATTATTGATTTACCAGAAAATTTTATTCCTAAAGAAAGAAGCTACGTGAGTAAGAGATTCTCGCTAAACTATAACTAGGGGCACAGTCCTAAAATGGGGCCACCGGAGTGGGGTCCCTATTTTCCAAATATCTTGAAAAAGAGGCTCCGAGGGCGAAGCCCTAAAATGGGGCCCCAAATCTTAAAAGGGGGCCTCTGGTATAAGAGTTCCATTTTCTACAGTTTTGCAAAAAGGGGCTCCCGGGGGGTGAAGCCCTATAATTGGGCCCCCTTTTGTAGAGATCTGGTAATGGGACCATTGAGGGCGAAGCTCTAAAACGGAGACGAAGCCCTTTAATCTAAATACCCGAATAAGCGTGTGAATGTGAAAAGTATACTTTGCACACGTCGTGTGCAAAGTATACTTTTCACACGATGTTTGAAATGTCCAGTTTTCAAGAGCAGTTGTTAGTGCGTTTTTGTCTATTTTCAGGGCGGTCGTAGAAAAAAGTATATTCAACTTACATTTGCAATGAATGGTCATTGCATAATATACTATTCAGCAGCTAATAATGAAATAAAATTTCCGAAAACTTATTTCCTGAATAATTTCAAATTTGAACACGAAATTTATGAGATACCAAAAATACGCAATTTTATCCTGATTTAAACGTTTTTGTGACACATAGGGTTTTTCTGCTCTCAATGGTTAAACGAAAAATTAAATCATACCACTGCTAGCCTAAAAATAAATTGCTTATTATTATTTTTGAGACAAATAAAAAAGAACTGAAGTATACAAATTTTATTTAAAAACATACAAATATGACAAATATCTGGTTAATGACATATTCAAAAAGTAGCTTAATAACTATTTTCTTCTATTAAATACCTATTAAAACATATTTACAGCAGTGCCTTCACTGGTTTTGAAACGTTCCCAAGTTAGTATACTTATCGTCATCGAATGGGGAAGAGCCGTCGGTCGTCGACCAATGCTCTCAATCTATTGGTGCAGTTACTTTACTACGTGCATACTATAAATATTTTGGGGGTAAAACAAGGCGGAACCAACGGAGGCGGCATTGTCAAATTGACATGTAAGAACTTCAGAACCGGTTTTTGATGAATCAAAAATGGGGAAAATAAGTATTTAGTGTTATAACTTAATATGAAAAAAGTATGTACAGTAACTCGTAAACTTAAAATTTGGCAACGCTACATCTATCGACCATAGCATGTGCCTCAATGTTGGGGGAAAACAAAGAACCATTTTTCCCGTCTCTTCAGGTTAAATGTCTTTGATTCAAATACTGCACAATATTGCTATATAGAAAGTGTTACTTTTGAAAATTTACTAATTCTTGCAAGTAAATCACGCAATATCGTCAAACAAAAGATAACTTAGGCCTGGAACAGGCATAGCATGATTTATTTATACTCATTATTTTTACATGAAGTAATATTCTGGGGAAGTCAAGCGTATTGAATTATAGTTTCCGATACCGTCTTCGGTATGATATGGCAGTCGAGCTGATTCTTTGTCTTTATGGGCACCCGTATTGTATAATAGGGTATAATATTGTATATAATATTTGATAAATTTCTTTTCTACTTTGAATTTTGCTTATAAGAACTTGTAAAGTCGTACATAAGCTTAGTAAATTTAGATTTAATGTTAATGACATAAATGGACAAGCTTGGTTCTTATCTGGGGGTTTAAACCCTTAACAGAGCAAACAGTGGTTATATTATTGGTCAGTTTTCTTAGTATTTTATGTCTTTCACCTGTAGGGTGATATGATATTGGTTTTATTATGACCTTCGCGTTTTGGCAAGACGACTCTAATTGTTATTTTTAAGTACACTTAATATTATTTTTAAATATTCTTTGAGTGGAGAGTATTCTGAAAGAGGAGCTGCCTGGAATTGCAGTAAGAGAATGCATACTTAGCGCTTGTTCTCTTTCAGGGTTTTTTTTTATCGGGAGCCTGTTATACCGGGAGCCAGTTTTACCGGGAGCCAGTTTACGGGAGCTATTTTGGCTGGAGCTATTTTTGCTTGGAGTTGGGTATATGGAGCAAGCTATTTTGTTTGGAGCGAGCTTTGCTTGAAGTGAGACTAAGTAGTTAACCAAGTAGCTACCAGGCAGTACTGTAGCCATAGAGGTATGACATTACCTCATTTGCCACTGAGAGTTTATGGGTCCCAAGTTGCTTAGCTGTAGTCCGCGTCCAGAAGGACGAAGGTGATTATTGGCAGGTTATTGATATTTTCAGCGTGTTTTTATTTCTTTCTGCGTGGTATTGATATAATTAGTTTTGGAACTGTTTCGGTGTAAGCACAGCTTACCAATGCGTATCTAAATAACTGCGCTATTTACTAGTGTGATTCAATTAGTGCTCATAGTTTTTTTTTGCTACATTTCATTATTCTTACAATTTGATTTATATTGTGGTAAATGATAACATTGACGTTCTGACTGACTAAAGGTCTGATTATTGTAATTTTATATAACGGTATCTCTTAAACTGAGTATTGAAGGTTTATTTATGTACAACTGCGAGTCGTATACCATGGTACACGCGCAACGAAGTTAGTAGTAATAAGTATTATTCTGATAACTTTTAATTATTAGTTATTAGACAGGCTTTAAAGTATTGCGTTTATTTTTAATTAGTCGGAATTGTTTTTTTGATCTTCCCTAATCATTTATTACGTCATACTGTTACATCTGATATGAACCGCAAGTGCAGCCGCGAAAACATGAACCTACTATCAGTGGCGACGGAATACGGATCTCCAATACTTTTATGTTGCAATGTAACATCTGTTGATACATCGGCACTGCCGGAGAATAGGCAATGTATCAACATGTGATACATCGGCAGCGAACGTGTTAATAGCCATTTTGGATATGAATCGCCCTTGCGTAGCGGATAATCCTCGATTTGGATCGCCCTTAGGGATTCTTAAGACCGAGGATCCTCCTGTTTGGGTCTGCGGATATGGATATTTCAAACTGTTGGCACCCTGGTCAAGAGTAAATTGACCCACTCCCACGTCGACGAGCAAGTCGGAGCACACATGTTGCGCTGGCCGCATCCTTAAGGGTAGGTATCATCTTATTCATTATATCTTGCTAACACATTTAGAAGGGTTTTATGCGTAACAAGCACGCTACAATTCGCAGAAGAGCAGAACCAACCACAACAAAATGGATAAAATCATTGCTAACCAGCCGTTAAGTCCGACCATTGGAGAAACAGCCGTCACAGTCATAGTAATAAAGGGATGCCCTCAAGAAGAGATCCTATCGCCCATGCTTTGATCTCTGGTGGTTGACGATATACTGATAAGACTGGCTGAAGCAGGCTTTGAAGTACAAGATTACGCAGATGAGCTAGTTATAGGAATAAGAGCCAAGCATGACAACGTTCTTTCAGAACGTATGCAAGTGCACTCAACTTCGTCAACACATGGTGTACACAGGAAAGACTAAATGTCAACCCAAGCAAAACCGTAGTGATCCCATTCACAAAAAGAAAGAAGCTGAACCTTAAAGCACCCACATTTGGAGGGACAATGGTAGAGCTTTCAAAAGAGGTTAAGTATCTTAACATCATTCTTGACCAGAAACTAACCTGGAACCCACACCTGGTAAGAACTATAAAAAAAGCAACGGCAGCGCTTTGGACCTGTCGACGACACTTTGGTAAGACACGGGGGCAAAACCCTCCATCATCTGGTATTCCTATAGCACTGTTGTTAAGCCTATTATAACCTATGCCTGCTTGGTGTGGTGGATAAAAATAAAGGAAATAAGAGCACAGCGAAAACTAACAAGAGTTACATGGCACGCCTGTCTGGGTATAACAGTGGTTATGAAAACGTGGCCCACAGAAGCTCTGGAAACCCTACTTGACCTCCCTCCGTTGCACATATGCATAGAAAAAGAGGCCTGGACCAGTGCGTATAGAGTCACTCAGACACCAAGGAGTCGAATCTCTGCATGAAACACTGCAGGAAACACTCGCACAATATTTCAAGCAGAACTAAATGCTATCAATATAGACATCTCTGAATGTGTCAAAAAAGGCCTATAAGGTACAAAGATCTACATCCTATCAGATATTCAAGCAGCCTTAAAAGCACTAGCATCTAGCAGAATCAACACCCGGCTAGTATGGAATTGTCGGATGGCTGCAGATCAACTGACAAACAGAAACAGACTCACCTTAATGTGGGTACCAGGACACGAGAGTGCGGAAGGCATCGAAGCCGCTGACTAGCTCGCACGAAATGGTGCACAGACTGCCCTTTGCGGGCCTGAACCATTCTGTGAAATCACTAGAAGACACGTAATGAATGAGCTCAGAAAAGGCACATTGGATCAATGCACCTGGGTAGAGACAGGCCAAGAGACTCATCTCTCACTCGCCTAACTACACAAAAAGGCTTCTCAAGCTACAAAAAGAAAATAGATAAAACTGGTCGTAGACCTTCTCACTGGATATGGCCCCTGGAGGTACCACCTGACGAAAATGGGGAAAACCACTGACGAACAATGCAGATGCTGCCAAACTATGACTGAAACGTCAGAGCACTTAATCTGCGTATGTCAGGCACTGACTCGCCAAAGGTTGAGGCATCTCGAAAATGCCCTTGTGGCAACGGGGGATCTACAAAAGTTCAGCCCTCGAAATATTCTGAGATTCTCGAAGGATATAGGAATTCTCGTGTAAAATAGAAGGGTATACACAAAATATCAATTTGTGGTCGACGTGTTGAAGGGCAAATCTTGCCGAGCGACCCCTCTACCTATCATCCCATACCTTACCAAGTAAAAATTAATTTTTTCGGGTATAATTCCTCCAAGTGAAATGAAATAATTTTCGAAATACCGAACTCGGCACATTTTCTGTATAGCAGGTGAATTACCGTAGATTCATATTTTTAATAATAAAGAAGAGCAATTTTGTCATGTTAAAAATTATTTAATTAATTTTGTTTAATATAAATATAAATTGAAAAATAAAAATATAAGTAAGCCAAACACTACTACTTTTAGTCAAGCCTAAACATACTTACATCTATTCCATTAAGAGTTCAATAAATTTTTACTTATGTAACTAATGTTTGTCATTACATAATTTTAATAAAAATATTTTTTTAATATATTATAAAAATAGGCATAATTTTTGTAACTACCATTGATATTCAAATTATTTATTTGAACATTTTGATTTCCAAATTCATGTATACTCCCAATCGACAAAAAAAAGCAATTTCTATATAGTCTATCAATAAAATCTCTTTTATTTCCAATTACATGTTTGAAGCATTCAATGAGAGAAAGCAGTAATGGAGCTTAGATTTAGGACAGTGTTTAAATATCTTCATGGACGAATAAATACAAAAATGTCTCTAAATTACGCTAGCTCTATTGTTTTTACAGTGCCTAGTCTCTATTTTCAATTTATTCAATAGCACAGTCATTTGTTTGTTAAACAAACAAGATAACCTGGAGTGACATTTATATTCAATAATAACGAAGACCAGCAACTATTCTGCCAAATTTCCAAATAAAAAATTGAGGAAGGGTCAACGAAAACAAGAGGCAAAAATTACTTAGTCCAAAAACAGGTTTTTTAGCGAGAAAGCGTAAAATATTTATTATGCGTTCATTGGTTAAAACAGGCTAGAAAATACCCAAATTCGACTATAATAACACAACACATAAATAAATAAAAACAAAATAAAAATTACTCCCATTCGACAAAAAAAAATAAAGGAATTTGAAATCTAGTCTATCAATAAAATCTCTTTTATTTCCCATTACATATTTGAAGCATTCAATGAGGGAAAGCAGTAATGCAGCTTAGATCTAGGACAGTGTTTAAATATCTTCATGGACGAATAAATACAAAAATGTCTCTAAATTACGCTAGCTCTATTGTTTTTACAGTGTCTAGTCTCTATTTTCAATTTATTCGAAAGCATATGTCATTTGTTTCGTAAAACTTGTATGAAAGGCTTTGGAATACGCTCCGTTTATCTCCTCGATTGGAAAAATGCTCGCCTTTATGAAATATAATTTTGTTTTGCTCTGAAATTTTGTCATCGGTTGCTTCTATTATAAAGTTACTCTACAATTCTCAAACTGGTAGGCATGTTAAGTTAATAATCGTTCAAACTGTGTACAATAGCATCAAATATATGAATAAAATATTCGCCTCCAAATACCATAAGAGGCTCTTAACAAATCTATTACAATGTTGTCATCATTTACGTATTGGTTATTTAATATTTGCAATATAGAATATCATATTTCCACTATTACTGTATAACATTTTAAACTTTAATTCACTGATGAGCAGTATTTATCCCCACTTATGAATAAATACCGCAATCGTGGTATATTATACAGAAATGGAGAAAATTTTGTTGTCACGTCCACCACAAGATCAAGAAATCATATCTTCAAGGGGCAATGTAGGCCTACCAAAATAGATTATTTAGAATTTCAGTGCTATTTCACTCAACATCTTCAGCATCTCTTATGAGTACAAACAACTTTGCATAGCCTTCAAAACATTTTTTAAATCTTCTGATGTCATCCTGTAGGTCGCCCTCGTGTTGAGACATAGACGTACCCAATTTTAGGTTTATTTTGCTGTAGGTTCTCAGTTTTTGTCTCACAAGAAGCTAGGGAAGCGCATTTCTTAAAAATAATAAAAGAACTTATGCCAATAAAATACGATAATACAGGAAAATACTACAGCAATAAATATAACAACTTTAATTTAAATGCATATTGCCACAATTATGTAGGAATATCTATAAAAAGTAGCCCTTAACATCAGTAATAGGATTATTTTGCGATAAGGGCCTTAGTGAATAACTGAGGGTCATGTGTATGTCGTCCAGGGAGTCATTCGTTTTCTTTTAACAAGATCGAAGTTAAGGTGTTATATTTCTCTAATGAAGCCTATTACACGAAAAATATTTCAGGATCAATTTTCTAGTGCCCTAAGAGTGCTTCGATGTTGCGTCTCCTATGCCGAAGTTAGCTGAAGGAAGTTTAAGTCATCGAACTTGATCTGTTAATTTGAGTTCATTATTTATTTTCATCACATGAGGCATGCCTAGAACTAGAAGTATTATACTTTTGTGTGCTTGATCTTCAATGTTATATTATTATTAGAGCAATTGCAATTGTAAATTATTCTCGCTGTACTGAAAGAATGAACTAAAAATATTCATCGCGCGACGAAAGAAATGAGATGAAAGTGCCTACAGGGAATGAATCAAAATCAATTTTCTGAACAGGGCTGAAAATAATTTTTCTAAGACCGTGCGTTTTTACCCACCTTCCCGCTCCTACCTTAATTTCAGTTGCTAATTTTGATCCTAATATATATTTTATATATTTTATTAAATTTACCTCTAAAATTATTATTATTCTTACTAATTAATCATTTACTTTAATATCAGTTTGCTATGTGGTTGTAGAAAAAAATGTTCGTAGCTCAAGCGGAACGTGTTTTTCTTTCCGCGCCCAACAGCTTGCCCGAACTCCGCTCTACGGCAGCAGTCGCTTGTGAGAAAGTGTCATTTTCGGCACGCTGGCAGGAACGTCAAACTGGAGAGAGCAGTTTGATTACGGGGAATGACGCCCCCGCCATGCCATTGCGAGTTGCCACGGGATGTGGCCCATCAAATCTCATCGTCCTCCTCCAGACTGGAAAACACCAAAGTACAATGTTTGGAACTGATCACTGGGGAGTGACCCAACAAACCCCATTTTTACCCCTGTCAAACAAGGAACCACCAAAGGAATGAGTCTGAGGTCGATGCGGTCGACTGGTTCAAACTCAAACATCACAACAAGATCGGCAAGAAAACCACGCCCACAAACTATCGCCTAATTACCTTGCTTCCAATAATCTCCAAAGTCATGGAACTACTCAAGTACCTCGAAAACAACAGAATAATCAGCGATAATCAATAAGGAATCGCAAAGAGAGATCGGCTGGAGATGGAGTAGGGCAATTGAGAACAACGGAGTCTCGAGCGATTGCGTTGGATATTTCGAAGACATTCGACAGAGTTTAGCATGGGGGACTGTTCAACAAACTGCCGTCCTTTGGACTTCCAGTCTCAGTCTGCAGGTGGCTTGCCAGTTTCCTCAAGAACCGATCTCTGCACGTTGCAGTTGATGGACACATCTTAGACACATTCACCATATCGCGGGCGTGCCTCAGGGCGCAATACTTTCACCAACTCTGTTCCTCATCTATATTAATAACCTGCTGACCGAGATGATTAATTCTGTTTACACTTTTGCAGATGACAGTACCCTTGTCTCCCAATTAAGATCAGAAAAACCTTTACCAGCCACTGAGACTTACCACCGCAGACAGAAGCAGATTACAGTAATTAATCAAGACCGGGAGATAGTTCAAACTTGTGGCGACAGAAATTTGGTCTAGTTTAATGCAGCAAAGACCCTAGCAGCCATGCTTACCAAGAGAGCCAATACGGCGGGCCCTAATATCATTATGCATGATCGACCATTCCTTCATCCTCATCAATCGGAGTGCTGGGTGTCTCGGTCAACACCAATGTATCCTGGCATGGCCATGTTGCTAACATCGCAAAATCAGCCTCCCAGAAGCTTGGTGCGCGATTTCGCAACAAAAACTGTATACACCGCCGCAGTTGCTCTTGCTCTACAAATCCCAAATAAGACCGTGCTTAAAATATTGCTCACACATCTCGGTTCCGCACTAAAGCACACCCTAAAGCTGCTGGATTCCATTCAGAAGAGCTGTGTATTCCGTAATCTAGAAGACATGTGGCCGAGAAGTCCCTTTTTTACAGATACTCTCACGGCAGATGTTCTCAGGATTTGGCCCGCCTTATCCGGCCCTTGACAACGCCTGTCAGACAATCACGACAGACATAAAGCGCGCACCAGTTCGTCGTACAACTGGAAACACCTAGAACATCACTTTACAAGAACTCCTTTGTCTGGCGCACTGCGTCACTGTGGAACTCACTCCCAGTACATCTGTTTCCCTCTAATTACCACCTACAACTATTCAAGGACCATGTAAATCAACATCTTCGCATACAGACCGCTTGTCGAGCGCCATATGATTTTCCTTTAGCCTGTGTGCCACTGCGATAAAAAGTTGTATACTTTGTTGAAGATGTCTGTGATCCAGGCCATTCCATCTTCGTCCAACAGTCTGATGAACTCAACCTTTATATTATCTAGTCCAACTGCTTTCCTGTTTTTCATTTGTTTTATTGCCATCTCGACTCCTTGCCTCAGTATTTGGATATCATACTTTTGTTCTTTGATCATAGAAGAGTGTCTGCTAACCTTCATCATTTGTCGCTCTATAAAAGTTCCCTTTGCCTCTACATCTTTATATGGACGTTGAAGCTTTCGTATCTGGCTGGAACATTTCTATTTCCGCACATCTCTCTGCTGCTTCTTTCTCTGATTTTCCTCCTGATATTTGTTTGAATCTCTTTGTATTCCTCTTTATTTCCTTTGAGTGTTCTTCTCTGCTCCATTAGGTCTAAAATGTCATTCAGGATTTCTTTCTTGCTTCCTTGTCTGGTTTTAGGAATTCTTTCTTTGTTATCTCCTACTGATTTCTGAAATTTGTTGATCTCCTCTTCTTTAAATTGACTGACTTTTTCATTAATGTAATCACTCACTTTCTGATTTGCTAAGGGCTGTTGTATCATATTTAGGCCCAGATTTGGTCTCAACTTTCTTTAATCTCCCCTTCATAACACACCGAGAGTTGTGTGATCCGATTCAATATCCACTCCCGGATAGGTTTTTACTGAGGTGAAAGAGTTTCAGAATCTCCTATCGACTAAACTGTAATCAATCTGATTTCTGACGATGTTAGAAATTTGTAAAATGTGTTCAATACTACTAATTCGTTGACTTCTGCGAATATCTCGAGCTTCTCACCTCACTCGTTTCTCTGTCCTAATCCGGACGGTCCAATTAAGGCTGTTTTTGATCCCGCTCCCAGTTTGGCGTTAGAGTCCCCCATTATCATGTTTATTTCGTGCTTGGAGAGTCGTTCTCCTATCGCTTCTATACTTTGGTCGACTTCAGCGTTGTCTTTATCTGCATTTGTTCCAAATTTATATTGACTGGGTTAGCCTGTATTTGGAGTAATATTGCTCTGCCGGACACTGAAATAAAATTAGTCACATATCAACTCATATGTCCTGTGGTTATCACTCCATCTCCCTGTTCCAGCTTCCCATCTGATGAGCCCAAGTAAAATACTCTGTGTTCTTCTCTGTCTATACTTCCTACTCCCGGCCATATTGTAACAGTTCGATTTTGCCAATTTTAAAATTTCATTTATATGCCGCATTTAGGGAAAAAATTATGCTGTATTTTGCACTCATCGGTTTATTAATTCTGAATTTAATAATTTGCTTGAAATTACCTCTTTTCTCAATGTAAAATTAACTATATTTTAAGTATAGGTTAGCTATATATCTGTATTCTTAATCCGTTGTGACTATTTATTTTAGTTGATAAGCTAGAGCGATGTACCTTATTATTAAGTTAACTTGGCTTGATTTGCATTATATTATCGTAAACAGCCAGCGAGTCGATTTACATTTCTAAAGAATTCTGTTAGCCTGCAAATACGCTGCATTTGACTTATTGAACCATAATTTAATTTCAGTTTGAATATTCTATTACCTTTTGAGAACCCTAGGTTGATGTTCCGGAGATCGTTTTTGGACCACTGCTTTAAATATATTTCTCGTTTGGTACGGCCGACTAGTTTTTGTGTGGTTCATGTCAAATAATAGGAATGGGCTAGGTATCGCGCGTTTTTCATTCTCGATTTAGATTTTTGAAGGTTTATCATTCCTGTTAGAGCATTTCCTAGCCTTTCTGGAAGAATGTAATCTTAGCTCACTATTCGTGGCTTCCGCCGTCATTTATCATCATAATAAGCGAGAATTAAGGCGTTTATTTTCTTAGAATTATTCCTTGTATCGAATCACTCGTCAAGGTTTCAGCCCATTACTACTTGTGTCGCAGTCAGTATTTAATTTAAGGCAAATTGACGGAAGATGGAACGTTGGAGAGGTCTTTTCTAGTTTGCTCGCCTGGGGAACGTTTGCCAATATAGCGAGAAACTGCACGTTTTGCGTATTGTGATATAACACAAACCTTTTGATAAAGGATTTATCGTGCGTTTCTGTTTGTGTTTTAACACGACCGATTATTCGGGCTCTACAAGACCGTCGACTCTCTTCTAATACACCCTCAAGTCCGAGTCTGAGGGTTCTACTGCTGAGCCAGAAGTTTACTTGATGAACCAATTTCTTCTGCTGCAACTTTTTCTCTGAAAGGCCGGAAGCAGGTCCACAATTTTTTTTTCCTGGAAGGCTGACGAAGGGCCTTAACTTGTGGTTCCCGAACTAGAGGCCATCGACAGAGTTCGACGACGGGATTTGGGTATAAGTTTTGTGTCTTATGTTTACTCTTCGTTTGCTTTTATTGATATAAATCAAACATTGAATTGGAAACTTACTCTGGAATCATATTTAGTTCTGAGCATTGCCATAGATGATTTACTAGGACTATGCCGTAAGATCTTTAATATAGCGTCCTCTGGGATCTACATCCTTATGCAGTTGACTGTTTCTACAATTCATCCGCCTTTGAGGCCGATTTCATTTCTCAACCTCAGAAGAAAAGTGTGCCCTTTCTTCCGCTTGTTCATCCGCTCGCAGCCGTTGGCAAGACTTGCATCTAGCCGGACCGTTCAACATTCGAACTTCGAACCGAACGTAACGTTGCGCATACGTGTTTATTATTTATAGTTATTGAGCACACTTGTTTTTTTTTTCCTTCAAAGAAATGACGCGGGGATGTTTGGACTGGACTGTTGTTATGCCAGTTTCGTCTACGTTACACATACGTAATGCGTTGAACTTAATTTTTTCCAATGCCGGCTCAAGTAAATCAAAGAACCGATCGACATTTTCCTTCGTGAAGCCCTTTATTCTAGATTTTGATAAGCCTTCTGGTTTGCGTAGCGTTAAATTTGTATTTCGTCTTAAAAAAAACACTTAACCATTTTTCCCAGCTAGGCCTTTCTCATGAGAAATTGTATGCGAACATCTATTTTTTTGTGCAAGCTGGTAAGCCCTTCTGATGTTTATTGTACTTAAGCCAAAGACACGTCGATTCATTTCCAAACAGTATTCAACTAACGCTTTCTCCAACTCTAGTGAGATCCCAGGTGTTCTTCTGGCTGGAGCTGAAGAACTGTCACGCTTGACATAGTCCTCTAAAGTGGACTTTGGAACGGTAAAAGTGCGCGAAGCTTCCAAATATCCCATTTCTTTTTTTTTTAACGGCATCAACAGCGTTCTGCATGCTTTCTGAAGACCAGATTTTGGTTTTTATTCCATCCAGGCATTTCTTAAATTAAAAATACACCAATAAAATACCTACTGAAATCGGTATCCCAATTTCAAATATCCGAAATTGTGAAACTGATTCTATTCGAAATTAGGCAACTAGCGCTTTAAGGTGAGATCACCGCTAAAAACTTTATGCAGCAACAAATTGAAATTGTGTCATTAACATAATCTACAATATTTGACCAACCTTTTCATATATTTAAAGCCCATGTTGCATAAAAAAAACTACCACAAAAACACTAGCCAAAGGAAGTCAAAAAAATATTCAATAAATTAATATACAGGTCATATCAAATCAAATCAAATTAAATCAAATAATGTATTAATGTTAACACATACAAAAATGTTTACACACGTCACAAGATTGGATTGGAATAGATTTTTTTTAACAATAAAATCCCAATCTTTTTTTCAGTAAGAAGCAATATGAAATATGAAATCACAAGTGACTTACAATTAAAATAAAATACTTACACCTAAAACAAATCAAAATTTACATGAATTATTGAAATAATAATCCTCAAGAGAATAAAAACTTTTTTTATAAGATACCCCTTCACTGCCCTACTGAACGTGCCAACAGGCAATTCTCTGACCCCCCGTGGCAACAAGTTAAATGCCCTAGGACCGTAATAGTTGGTTCCAGTCTTCGTTTTACTAAGTCTTTAAAAATCAGGTACTATATTAATCTTGTTGGACGTTGGCATGCCTGATATAGGAGTCTTCCTTAGATTTGACGTGGACCAGACATTGGAAAATATAGAGACTGGGCAAAGTTAAAATATTTAGCCTAGAAAATGCGGATCGGCAATCCTCCCGATAACTTAAGCCATCCACTATACGAACAGCTCTTCTCTGAAGTGAGAAAATCCTGGAAGCCGAGGAGGCATGTCCCCAAATAAACAGGGAGTAAGATATTAGGGCCTGTATTATTGCATGGAAGGCAATAACCAAGACTGGCTTTGAGAGATGACCCGATAAACTCCGCAATAAAAAGATGTTGCTTGCCAATTTTTTAGCTAGGAACTCGGTATCAACTTGGGATCCAGATACACACCCAGAAAGTTAACGCTCTCACTGTTATCTACTGAACTCAAATCTCTAAGTGAAAAATACATTTCCTTAGATTTTGCGCCATATAAGCATAATTGATTAGCTGAAAACCAGTCATTTAGGCTTGCCCTTGTCTGCCCAAGCAATCCTCGCGCAACTGACAGGTCACGATGGACATTCAGAGCTGTGGTATCGTCTGCAAATAAAATAATTTCACCATTATCACTCATTACTTTTATGTCGTTAATATAAATAAGAAATAGGACCGGTCCCAGCACAGATCCCTGCGGTACCCCAAATCTCACAGGTAGTGTATTAGACTGTTCCTGTTCAAAGAAACAAATTGTTCCCTGTCAGTGAGATACGATTCAAGAAGATTCACGCTATCAGTAGTAAAGTTATAGCCTTTCAGTTTTGCAATCAGTAAGCTGGGGGAGACACAGTCAAACGCCTTTGTTAGATCACAGAACAAAGACGCTATATAACCACATTCCTCATATCCACTATTGATAATTTCGATAATCTTGTCAATTACCATGACAGTACAGTGTGCCTCTCTAAAACCAAATTGTCTATCATTAAACAAATTACATTTTTCAAAATGGGTAACTAACTGGTTTTTAAAAACTTTATTAAAAATTTTCCCAAAGACCGGAATGATAGAAATTGGTCTGAAGTTTCCAGGGAGATCTTTAGGCCCCTTTTTATGAACAGGAATGACTTTAGAGATTTTTAGACATTTTGGAAACACTTTTCCGCTCTCCGTTCAAGATAACATCGACATTTAGCATAGAGATTTTAGCTACAATTCTATCAATTACTTTCATAAAAACACTGAAATCCCCTATTGGTGATATATAGAATGTCACTATAAGCAAGTTAAATTTGGATACCTCCACTGCACAAACTTCACAATGTAGTTCTACAGATAGGTCAGTAACCTCTGACTTTGGTGTACATAAGTCTAAAAGCTCTGTTCTGGCGAATATTGCCACTCCGCCATGTATAAAATCCGACCTACAAAAACTGTCTATCAGATGGTGGTAGTAGTAGTAGCAGTAAGGGTGGGGGGGCCGAAGCCCGGAAAGTAGGCCTATAAGTCCCTTTTCACCATCCTCGATCCGCCCTCCCCTACCTGGCTACTTCCAACGCCCGGCCCGCACTGAAATAGCCCGTCACCTTGATACAGGTGAGGACGTTCTCCCAGTCCAGATCTTTTAGATCTTCCCGAGCAAGTGTTGGTGCTCCCAGTATCTTCCTCCTTAGGCGACTCCACCTATCACAAATTCCTATATAGTGGTATGAGGACTCCTCCCCTGTCCCGCAGTTCGGGCAGAGGGGGCTGTCCCTCACGCCGATAAGGTGCAGATGTCTGTTTAGGCTTCCATGCCCAGTCAGAATACCGACCAAGTTCCTGATGTCCTCTCGGCTCTTTTTTAGCAGTCGCCTTGCTCTGGATCCGTCAGGATTTAGAATCATTTCCTTGGCTTCTCTGCATCCTTCTTTTCCTCTCCAATTGTGCTTTGCCTTGTTCCAGGCCCAGTTATTTAGTGCCTGAGAGATTTGCCTTTTACTTAAGCCCAGACCAGGTTCTGGACCGACGAGGTGTCTCATTGAGCCTTGTCTTGCCAATTCATCGGCCCGTTCGTTGCCCTCGATGCCACTGTGCCCTGGCACCCATCTGAGTCTCACTTCCTTGCGCACAGCCAATCTGTCTAGGGCATCTCTACATGCTTGAACTAGCTTACAGCTTGCCCTGGGTCTTTGGATCGCCGTAAGAGCGGCTTGACTGTCCAAGTAAATATATATACTCTCTACACCTTCTGTTACCTCCGCCTTGGTTGCTACTTTCAAAATAGCCTGGAAAACAGTGGCATATCTCCCCAGCGAAGTGCTTTCTCCTGATTTAGTGTTGTCTAGGTATACACCGGCTCCGGATGACTGTGTATTAGCCATCCATGAGCCGTCAGTGTACCATGCGTGTACGCCGCTCGGCGTACGTACCTGGCCTGAGAGCCACTCTTCCCTTGATGGAAATTCCAATTGGAAATTCCTTCTCAGTCTTAATCTGCCATCTGGAATATTGCCTTTGGTCGCAATGATGGGTAGATCCCTACTCATGTTGGCGGCAATAGTCGTATGGCCTTTCCATGTGTAGGCCGTTCGCCATAAGCCACTGTCGATCATCCTTTTGTGAGCCGCCATTGCCTCTCTCTCAATCCAGATCGGGAGGTCCGGCAGCCCCAGGACGATGTTCAGTGCTGCTCCGGGAGTTGTTCTCAATGCTCCGGTAATACCGAAACAAGCCAGCCTTTGCAGTCTGGCCAATTTCTGGGCATTAGTGGCTCTGGCCACTGACCACGGATCCGTAGGAAATCCTCGGTCTTATCACAGCAGTGTACAGCCACTGGAGGATGTAAAGTTTTAAACCCCACTTCCTACCTACCGTTCTCCTTAGTTGCCACATAATCGCGGTTGTCTTATTCACCACCTGTTCAACGTGTGCCTTCCACGTCAATTTACTGTCTAAAATAATTCCCAAATATTTGACTTGTTGACTTAGGCTCAGTCTCGTCTGGTAGAGTATGGGATGTATAAAACCTGTTAGATTTCGTTGCCTTGTGAAGAGAATGAGTTCGATCTTCCCTGGGTTTACTGAGAGACCATTCTCCTCACACCAACCTTGAACTATCCGACACGCCACCTGCATAAGCTCGCAGACCGTTCTCACGAACTTGCGCGTGATCATCACTAGCCCGTCGTCAGCATATGCTTGTGCGTAGAATCCCTCAAGATTTAACCTTCTCAGGAGGCTGTCCATCACCAGGCACCACAAATGCGGCGAAAGGCAGCTGCCTTGTGGGCAACCCCCTCTTACCCCGGCTTCGACGTGAACTTCTCCCAGCGTGGCGCTGATCTTTCGGTCTTCCAGTGCCGTTTTTACCCACTTGACCAAATGAACTGGTGTTCTCTTGGCCTGGAGGGCTTGACAGATAGTTTTCGTTTTAGCCTTATCGAAAGCTCCTTCTACGTCAAAGAAGAGCGCTAGCGCCATTTCTTTGTTTTCTATTGCCTTTTCAGCCCTTCTAACTACAGAATGGAGAGCTGTTTCAGTCGACTTCTCCCTTCTGTAGGCGTGCTGATTATCATGTAGAGGAGAATCAGTTAGAATCTCTTCCATGGAGAACTTGTCAATAATTTTTTCCATAGGCCTAAAGGACTTGGGATGGGAATAGTCTCTCTTCCCTGCCTTGGGGATGAAGACGACATCCGAACATGACCCTAGTGCTATATGGCCTCGAATACTCTCTTTAAGTAAGGGAGTAACGTGTCAAGGCCCGCCTGCAGCATCATGGGTATAATTATATCCGGCCCTCCTGCCTTATATGGACTGAACTCCCCCACTGCCCAAGTTATGGATTCCTCAGTCACCACACTGCGGGCAAGGTTCCAGTCCATCTCTGGCTCTGGTTCCTCGTCCCAGTTGGTAATCTGTACCTTTCCGGGGAAGTGGGTTTTTAGAAGAAGCTCTATCGTTTCCTCTCTGTTCGCCGTCCATTGTTCGCCTGTTTTCAGATGGTAGTTGTCCAGATGTACAAACTTCAACTCATCCTCCAGCATCCAATGTTCAGAAAAACACAGCCAACCAAACTCGAATTGTTTTGGCGTCAATTTCATTTACCTTGTCTCGCAAGCACTGTATGAACGGCTAATAGAAGAGGTGCAAGTAAAATTTTTAGATGGACATCCTACTACTACCGCGCCACGAAGTTTTACAGAGATTTCAGTAGCTCAACATAGAGATATGATGCTATCCGAAATTATAAACTATCCGAAATTAGGCGCCTTTCCTCTAATTTAATTTTAAGTTTTTTTCTAGCTCTAAAAAGAAAAGCCCTATACGAAGAATCCCTGTACATTACTCGCGTGAAATAATATAATACATAGCATAAGTATTGAAAGTAATAGTTTTCAAGGAGGCGTTAACCGAGTGCAGAAATCCTCCGCGCTTTAAAACGTACTTTCACACGAATACCGTACACTATTTTTCTTACGACCGCTTATGAAAATGGCACAAAAAGCATTCCTTAGATTTTTAAGAAAACAATTATTAATATCACCGCGTGTTAACATCCATTTTTCAATACGTATGTTGAAAAGTACTCATCGCGCCATGCACATTTGCCAAGTCAAAATATCAAATCAAATATGCTGTCAAATTGAAGGCACCCGTCAACTATTCAAATAGAAGTCTATTGAAATTACTTTTCAACACGTGTGATTAAAAATTTTTCAACACGCTTGTGATTTAAAGTACTTCCTAGCCACGCTAACTGTTTTTTTTATAATTTTCGTAATCAGTAAACTCTTTAAAATATCTTTCAATTAAGAAAGGCCATTATCAAACTTGTTAGGTAACTAATCCATATAACTGTAATATATAACGAGCATTTCTAATTGGTATAAAAATATTCATAAGTATATACATTTCAGCACGAGAAATTAACCATAGACTAGGAAAGAATATCTTCTTTGAAACCCAATTTCGCAGGCCAATGCCCGACAAAATGGTGAATGCGACCTTAATTCTATGTTTTTATGATTAGGTTTCTAAACTAAAAATATTAGTTTCATATGTCTTGCTTGAAAATTAAACTAAATTTAAAGTATTAATCAAAAGTCTTAATGTATCAGATACAAAGAGATAAAAGCCCTTCTATTACCAAATTCTGTTTAACCACGGATTAAAGAAGCTAACAAATTAATTTTTCATATGTTTTTGATTGGTGACAGCAAAAAGCTCTCGTATCTATAGTTTAAATTTATTCAACCTATAAGTATTTTACAATGTGCTTTTTAACTTTTTCCCGAATTCAAACTGTTGACCCAAACAAAAAATATTCTGATGCAATATAATCTCATATTTAGTTAGGATCGTTTTGTTTAAAAATGCTGCTTTTGACCTTCTCAATTTATATTCACATGTAAAGCTAAAACATTTTAGTTTTAAATTCAGATCCTGTAGAAATTTTAATAGGACATTAAATAAAATGAAAAACTGACGTTTTTAAAAAAGGGCAAGCTTACCAGGATATGTGTGTGAAGATTAAAAAATTAGTGAGTATAAGGCCAATGGAGAAGTTAATACTAAAACCTGTATTTTAATTCACCAGGAACTCTGTATCTGATCCACTCGAAACTGCAGTATTTCTTTATTGAATCGCTTAAATGTGAATATTTCACTTCTCTTCAGCTCTGCGCATATTAATTGCATCCCTATAGAAGTTGCTCTAAACAAGCACCAGCTTGTTAAAGTTAATGTTAAAAAGTGTTGTGCTTAGACAAAAAAATCGAGAAATGTGTTAGATTGAGAAGACTACAAGAATGTATTTACTTCATTCAGTCATCCAAAGTTCAGAAACGCCGTTTCCAGGAAATAATTTAAGAACTTTTGCTGAAAGTTCGAAATGATGAAGTTGGGCATGCTATTTTACATAGGTCATAGGATACGTGCAGCACATGATTTGCAAGCTGCTGATGCTCAGAACCATTTCTTAGAACCGTTTGACACATACAGGGTATATCCCAATAAAATAGTGAAATATTTCGCTAAAAACTTTTCCTGTTTTACACCTCCGAACAAACTTTTGGAATATTTCACAACACATGGAAATAGTCTAGGGATATTGAAAATTTCAGGTGACTTTGAAACTTCAAGAACTTCCTTAAAAATGAACGAATCTTCACGAGCCATGAAGCTTCCGAAAGGTTGCTGTATTGTCTTCGAAAGATGGCAGTTCAAAGTAACTTTAAGTTATTAGGTGATATTATAGGGGGCCTTCAAAAAACGTTTGAATTTTTTTTTAAAGTTGAATGGGCGCTTTTTACGTAGAATTACGAAACTTACCAATTCCATTTTTAGCTAAAGCAAGTCTTCTGCTCAAAAAAACCATAATAAGGAAACGTTGTTATCTCTTTTTATTAAAGAGACAGAAACAATTTCGTAAAACTATGTATTTTTAACGTTACACGTAACACATCAGCGACAGTGGTCATTCAATTATTGTGATAAAATGAAGTAAAGCGGATAAGGGTACTCGAAAACAAAACAAATTTTACAGGATGATTCAAAGATTTGTTAATTCGGATATTTCAATTTTCTTTTTTTGTGATTTATGCGACCGTATGTTTACATCTCTATTTCTTTATGTCAATTTTTGAAAAACCCTGAATTTGCTATATTATGTAAAGGGTAAAGTAAAAGATGCAAGTGGAAAATAGGAGAGAGCATTTGCTTTAATTAACTTTTAATAAAAAACAATACTAACTTACACAAAATTAAAAAACACCATTAAAAGATTAAAAGATACTCAATAAGTTGTGTGCCCACCACGACGGATCTACACCCTCTTTGCATACTTTGTATCAGAAATGATCTAAATCTTCTTGTGGTGTAATGAAAATAGTGCCTCGAGAGTAGGGCGCTACTTTGTAACGAATTGATCAGTTGGACATCACTTGTAATGAAATATTAGCTCAGTCGCCAATTTGTAAGGATAAATTTAGTTGGACACTAATTTGTAGCGAAAGTTAATTTGTTTAATTTAATTAGTTAAGTATGAGATTCGTTTTTTTCTGAGTGGGTGAGTTGTCTCTTTTATTAACTGAATTTTTTTTTATATTTTGGGCGCCAGAGTTCCTAGAGACAATGCGAACTGAATATAAATACTTAAAGATCAATAACTATAAAGCTAAGAATATCAGAAATTTGCCCTTATAATTCGTGTCTCACAGAGCTCTATCTTGCGATAAAATAAACAAAGGAGTTCAAATAACAATATAATAATTTGACAATTAAATTACAAATATGAGAATATGTGATGGTATCATGTAAAATGAGGATTACAATTAAATTACAAATATAATTGATGAAATTATTTGAAATATATGTTTTGAATAAATTGAATAGCAATGAGAGTTAAAACTAATGTAAAAGATTTAAAAAATTGAATGAATGAGTAAAACGATAACAGTGGTCTTGACAGTTGATTAATCTTCTGATTGGCTATTACTTAGCTTGTCCAACTATCCTGTAATCATGCGATCGTATTGGGACTTCTACAGGAACCGCTTCTGCCTGTTCCCAAGTTATGTTAATGGGTTAATCCAGGACTTAAAGGTTGACCTAGTGTCAGCTCCCTATGCAGGTCTGCTACAGCGACGTGGACGAACACCTGCTATTTGCCAAGCACGATGTGTTTTTTAGCCAACGTTGGATACATGCAAAAAAATAATAACCTAGTTTTACACCAATGTATGTCGCTAATAATTCAAAAATGATTCAGGGAAATATCCTGTGGACCTCAGTTAGACTACTACACAGGAAGAAGTAATCAACCATTTGAAAATTTACTGGTTAAAGCAGGTATAATCAGAAATTTAAATTACAATTTTAAGTTGAGCAAAAATTATAAATAACTACTGTTAAGCAAAAATTATATATAACTACTACGAAGCTTGATGGGTACCTGCTACAACAAGCAGACTTAGATCATTTGATACAAAGTACGCAAAGCAGGTGTAAAGCAGTTATTAATAATCATGGTGGGCACATGACCTATTGAGTATCTTTTAATGGCATCGGCGTTTTTAATTTTGTAAAATTTAATATTGTTTTTTTATTAAAAGTTAATCAAAACAAACGCTATCTTCTAGTTTCCACTTGCATCTTTTACTTTACCCTTTACATAAGATAGCAAATTCAGGGTTTTTCAAAAATTCACATAATAAAATAGAGATGTAAACATACGGTTGCATAAATCACAAAAAAGAAAATTCAAATTTCGGAATCAGCAAATCTTTGAGTCATCCTGTATAATTTGTTTTGTTTTTCAGTATTCTTATCGGCTTTACTTCATTTTATCACAATTGAATGATCATTGATGCTGATGAGCTACGTGTAACGTTAAAAATATACAGTTATACAAAATTGTTTCTGTCTCTTTAATCAAAAAGAGATAACAACGTTTCCCCATTAAGTTTTTTGAGCAGAAGAAGTTTTAGCTCAAAATGGAATTGAGAAATAAGTTTCGTAATTCTACGTAAAACGCGCCCATTCAACTTTAAAAAAAAATTCAAACGTTCTTAGAATGACCCCGTATATTACCTAATAATTTTAAGTTACCTTGAACAGCCATTTTTCAAAGACAATACAGCAACCTTTTGGAAGCTTCATGGCTTGTGAAGACATGTTCGTTTGTAAGAAAGTTCTTAAAGTTTCAAAGTCACCTCAGATTTTAAATACTCCTCGACTATTTCCATGTGTGTATTTTGGCTAGAAAACTATAGGACGAGTTCTATATTTTCTCTGGTCAATCCGAGAAAATGCGCCAGTTTCTGCGTAGAAGATCGGAACGAATTTTTTAACGACAATTGACAAACAAGTCATTCATTTTAAATGACTGACAATTTCTCTCTTGGTTTGTTTTGTTTATGTTTTCATTTATTCGTTGGTGCTTTGTGAATGTGGTCAGTGGCGTAACTACCATAAGACAAGTAAACGCAACGCGTAGGGGCCCCCCAGGCTTGGGGGCCCACTCGTCCAGTGCCTAATGTTGAAGGTTTCTGTCAACTTAACCTAGGAACACCTCTCTGTCAAGCAAGGATTATTTTTAATTAAGTTCTGCATAATTTAATACCTTATGAAAAATTTGGTAACATCCTACGTTTTAAAAATGAGTGACCAGAAAAAAATATATAAAAGCGCCCGCAATTAAAAGAAAACTAAAATTGGAATTAGAGAAAAATTGCGAAAATGTTTTATGTTCGACGAAATCGCAGTCTGAGCCAAATTTGAAACCATTTACGTCCAAACGCGATGACATTAGGGACAATAATTATATTTCTCAAGACGAAGATCACACAGAATAGTTAATCGGTATAATACAGCTTCAGGTGGCTAAGCCACAGGCATCAGCACAAGCGACTTAATTTTTCTGTGTGCTGAAATTAAAAAGTTCGATGAAGCTGAAATATCGTCAGACGCCGTAATATCAAGTAAATACACAATACTCGAAAGTGATTTAGGTCATTTTGTTAATAAACCATTAAGGTGTAACTGTGTAAAAAAATGTTAAAAATTGAGCATTCAAGTAAAATTAGGGATGAAATAAAAGAAGCTGGGCGTATAAAGAAAAGTATACTAGATTTTGAGTTGAGTTGGTGTTCTTACCTATTAGGTTACATTATGTGTTATCAGAAGTGAATTTTACTTCCAAAGCTTTACAAAAAGAAACAATTGCTTTGGACGAAGCTAGTTCTGTTTTACTAAGAACAAAAAGCAATGTGGGAAAACTACTGTCAACGCTATAATAAGGTTCTAAAAGAAGCACGAACAACTGCTTTGAAATGATATATTCCAGCTAATTTTAAGAGTAGGCGACAAGTTATATTAAAAAAAAGTATCTGATGAATTAACTTTAGATCATCGTTTTGATTCCAGGGAATATTTTTGAAGTGAAAACTTCTTTAAGTGCGCTCTGCACTTTTTTTTGTGGGGGCTGAATGATGCCGAGCCGCCACGTAACGCCGTCACATAACGTAACGTAAGGCTGCATGTCCCCGTATAGGTATAGGGCTGAAATTTTCAGGGGATGTAGCCGGGGTAAAAAGAAGATCCTGGACGAAAACGGGACCCCGTACCCCACCCCGTATGGCCAAGGGAGGGTGCCACATGGGGGGCCACCTTAGACCATACGGTGGGGACCGGGGCTCTAATTTAAGGGGGGATTTGGGGGTAACTCTACAACGAAGGCTCGGATCGAAATTCTGACAAAAGATGACCCCTCTTGTTGAAGTTTTCACTTCTATCGTGTGGTTAAGCACACAAAAAATTTTAATTTTTTTAGATTGGTGTTTTTTATCAGCTATTGACATTATACAGTATCAGTTAAAACTAGATTTACAGGGTTAACCCTTAAGCAGGCGCGCGGGGGTCAATTTGACCCCCAGGCTGGTAAATTTTGTGATACCTCTTACATTTTGTATAAATAAATAATGGACATTTTAGTACCTATATATATATACCAAGCTATATATTCATTACAAAAAATCCATCATTTATTTCAAAATTTTCAATTTTTTTTTTCTTTTTTTAAATTGTGTTTTTCAGATAGATTAATAAAGAGATGACAAAATACATTGCGTAACAGTATTCTTTCAAGGATAAAAAAATTTAGAAAATATAATTATTTATTATTTATTATTATTTATTTATCTCTGGGGGTCATTTGTACCCCCGCGCGACTACTTGCGTTATAAAAGTAAGCGCGCCTACTTAAGGGTTAAATAAGATAAGTGGTATCTTTTTGTTTTTGCAACCTAAAAATCTCATCAATGCAACAAAGTCTAAAATCCTTAAAAGCTACAATCAACAAAAATATTCCCAAATCATATTGCAAAATTTCTCTTTTACAATTTATAAAAACAGAGTTAAATCAAGAAATGAGTGCAAAAAAATGTTGATTTGAACAAATTTACATTGACCTATTATTATTTTTTACCATGCCGATTATATCTGTGTCCGCTGAAGAATCTTTTAGTAAACTATTTAAGGAATCAAATAGGGCATGCAATCGATTTAAATATTTATCTTTAATTTCCGTCGAAAGTGAAGCTCCCAACAAATTAGATCTTAAATATGCATATGAATTTGCAGTGTGTAAAACGGGAAAAAATCGTTTTAGATTTTAATAAGTTTAGTCGAGTGTTGCTTTAAACTTCTTAAATTTCATTAATATATCCAACTTCGTTAATAACTATTGCTTGGTTAAGATTTAAAGTTATTTTAGAGTTTTGCCTTTTTTGATAAAAAGAAATATTTTGATGTTATATGTAAAATAAATAAAAAAATTAAAGCTGGTTGTTTAATTTATATTTAGTATTTGTGATTTGTGACGGAAAGGGGGGGCCTACTTATGTATTTTGCGTTGGGGCCAAAACATTTTAGTTACGCCACTGAATGTGGTATGAGTTTGTTTTTCTGGCGTTTATTTTTGAATAAAATGTCGTGGACGAGAGGCGAGGTAAATGTTTTATTAGAAAAATATCGAAAGTGGCCGAATCCATGCAGAATAAAATCGGGAAAAAGCCCGAGGTTGCCATACATGAACTCCAAAACAAATTTCGGTCTTTGAAACAAACTGCTTCAAAAGAAAGGAATAATATTGCAGATTCCCAAAGAAGTGGTGCTGGCTTGGACGATGTAAGTAGTACCTATAAATAACAAGATAATTTGCTAGTTATATGGTGTCAAAACTGAATAGAGTAATTAGGAAATATCTATAGCGGGCCATAATCATTATAATTTCCCTTTTTATCCTATTTTTCTGCTGATACCCCAATTTATATTGACAATTTTAATCGGGAAATTTATATTGTTTTTTTTTCAGATTGTGGAATCATCATTATATAAATAATTTCATGTATTTTCGATGATGCTGAACCTAGACCAGCAATAGGTTCATTACATGATGCAATCCAAGAAGAGACCCAGGATGATGCCTTGGATGAAAGCAATACAGAATCCTTTGTTTCATTTTTAAGAAACTGATATCATTTTACCATAAAGATATAAATAATTTTCCATATTTTTCCATAACTATAAATAATTATTATGTCATACTAGTTCATTATTGTGCATTTATTGCTTAGTTACAACCTACATACTATCTACTACTATGCCCGCACGAGCATTAAAGGCCTTTTTATGCCCGCACGGGCATTAAAGATTTGTAATAATATAAAAAAAATTCAATATATAACTCGAAATGGATTGGTTTTTCGTGATTTGTTTTTTTAAACGTCTGTTTACCATCAAGGCAACTCCCCCTACTTGATAGTTTGTTTCCGAGTTGTTCTGCTAGAACTAGAACAAGTGTCCAGAGTTAAGGGAAGTTATTATTTCTACCTTCAGTCTTGCTTCACTTATACCTAGAATGTCCCAGTTTATATCTTGTAATTCTTGTTCTAGTCTTTCCATATGTTCTTGGAGCCTTAGCGTTCGGATATTATAAGTAGCAACCAAAAGTTTTTTTTGTTGCGTGGACTTTCTCGCCGAATGTTTGCCTCCCCCAGAATCCAATAGGCAGACTGATATATCAGTGCAAGATTCTGAGCTAGCCGCTCTACTTGCCTGGGGTAATAATGTTCTAAAATTCGACATGATTCATTTGGAAGGGTTTTGGCATTTAAACGCCACGCTTGCCAGGCTGGGTGACGCGTTCCGTTTCAGCCGCCCATTTTGGGTACAGACGCTGTTGACAGCCGCCCACTCTGGATCAGACGCTCTCGGTATTCGCCATATCTGGCTATCCTCAACTTAGTTTACCCAAGTTAAGAATTCAAAAATATATATACTGGGAAATATTGTTCTGAGCAGTAAATCAGGATTTGCTACTTCAAACAAGAATGCTGGAGGGCATCAGACAATTTCCGACGGCACCGCCAAAATGCGAATCCTGCTACCAATGGAAGAAGGATGCAACACGTTTTTCTTCTTGAAGTCAAAAGTAAAGATTTTTAATTAAAAGGAAACCTAGCCCCGGAAAGTCGTATTGCAAATGCCCGGCCCCGGTAGTGGAGTCGTTATAGCGCCACCAGTTCTGTCCAACTAAACTGAAAAAGCTCCGCTGGTATTGTGCAGGGGGGCTAGGACCACGTATTAGATCAACTAACTCAACCTTAACACAATCTATAATTTAAGGAAGAATCTATTTGCTACTAAGTCTCTTTTTTTTGTTAAAACACTGCGACAATACTACAGTAAAACTTTTGACTATTTAAAAGTAAAGGAATGGCAAATGACTATTAATGTAATTGATAAGTAGAGTAGAATATGGAGATTGTACGGAGACCAATTCTGCTGTTAACACTCAGTACTGTATGCCTTACAACTAAATGCACTAACTACTACAATCCGAAGTGATCACTTGGAGTTAATTAAGCTAATTACATTTTGGTATGCGTGCGCTAATAGCTGCACCGATTTTAAATGTTGCAATAATAATATGTAGCAATGAACGGCCACAATAATTAAATGAAATGACTCGATAAATTAATAAAAGGAATACAATTAGAATAAAACTATTGAAAGCTTGGCTGTCAATGCTTGACTTATATTATAAAGAGAGAAAGTTCAGAGCGGTTAAATTACTCGATACATGAATGAAAAGAATAAAATTATTGAAACTATTTTAAAGCCTGTCAATGCTTGATTTATATTAAAAAGGGAGAAATTAAGAACGATTACGTCAAGTGGTCAGAAAAATAAATGAATAATGAAACTCGGCCCTTTTAAGGCGCCATCTATAGTGTCAAATTCATTATAATTGATCACGAAAATAAAAAAACAAGAGATAATAATTAAGACAAATGCTTCAGTACAATACCACTTAGATCCGATCGAACTCTTGCGCCGGGCACCTGTTGGTACTGCTAGGGCACTGGCCCTGAGGACGAAACTAGTAGAGGACTCGCCAGTTCAATTGGCTCTAGGGTAGCCTGGAGCTAGAAGTAGCCCGGAAATTGTGGCCCGCTAATTGATGTAGTAGCCTGCTATTTGAAAGTTGTAGGCCTGGTAGAAAAACCTGCTTCTAGCCTCCTAGTAAAACCCTGAAATAACCCAGTACGTATTAGACAAAGCCCCTTAATTTTATAAAAAAAAAACTATAGTCCCCCCTGCATAAATATATTTTATTTATAAAACAAATTCCCCTAAAAGTTATCAATGAATTTTCAATGACCATCAGCAAATAAAAGAAATACTGAGGTACAGACAACTCGAATATAACAAAAATAGGTATGAGTCACCCCTAAAAGAAAATATAAACTTCCCCATATGATCAAACTCAAGTTACATTTAAATAAAAAAATTCAGATTTGATAAAATGGAGTAGATAAGATAACGCATGGAACGCAAAGCAAATGATGGACGAGGCACAAAAAAGGTTAACACAGATAAAGCAATTAAATCGTTAAGTTGGACAAAAAAACTGTAGCATAATTACTTCGTTCTTGTGTGAGGGTTACGGAAAATTCGACGGTCTCGGTCTTATACGACGAACGTGAAAAGTCTCTAGAAATAAGGGAAAATCCATTAGCGTCATGGCGTCGTCCGCGTGCTTCACAAGCAATAGGGAAAAAAATAATTCCAGAGAAAATGCTTACCTAGTACAGTATTTAGATCCCAAAAAATCGGTCGTGTCAAAACACAAAGAGCAACCACAATATATCCCCAATGAATGGGTGGAATTAAATCACAAAACTAAATGTGGAGACACTGACTGCACTCAAACAGAAAGCTTCTCTTCTTCTACGAGATTAAAAAAACTGCGTCAGAACAGCAAGAAAGAGTAATGGGCTGAAACATGCCAAGTGGTTTCGGTACAAGGAATAATTTAAGATAATAAACGACTTAGTTCTCGTTTATTATGATGGTAAACGACGGCGGAAGCCGCCACAATTATTGAGCTAAAATTATTTTTTTCAAGAAATGCTAGGAACTACTCCTACGAAAATGATAAACCTGTAAAAACCTAAATCGAGAGCGACAATCTCAGGAGGATAGCCCATCCCTATTACTCGGAACGAACAACAGAATTCTTAAAAATATAAATCGTTTATCTGGCCGTTCTACGGTAATGTAATATAAATCAAGCCAAGCTATCCTTATAACAACGTGCTTCGCTTATCAAGTAAATAAATATAGTTACAAGTGTTATAAATGCTAATACAAATATATCGTTAACTCATATTTAGAATAGAGTTAATTTATATTAAGAAAGGCGGCAGTTTCAAGCGTATTGCCAGCAAATTGAATCAATAAATTTAGAATTAATAAACCGATGAGTGCAAAACACAGCATCTTTTTTTCGAAATGGGGCGTATAAATGACATTCAAAAATATTTGACACTGGCAAAATCGGACTGTTACGAGGAGAAAGTCGGAATATTAACGGATACCCCAGAAAAAACGTTTTAGAGCAAGAACAGCTAAATCGAAAAACAAAAAAGAAAAGGCCGTGAAATTGAACTTTTTTTTGGATAACAATGTTACGCTCAACAGCAAAGCAATCACAGAAAAGGAAAGCCATAGAAAAAAAAGAAAATGTTTAGTAGACGGAGAGGACAGCATTGAATGTGTTTGGTTAATGTGTGGAGAGAATTTTGAACAGAGTACCTAAGCCAAAAGAGAAATGTATTAAATACACTTCTTGTAACATGTGGTATCATGAAGAATACGCTGCACCTGAAAATGTTATATTTTTATTAACTGCGGTTCCGATGTTGATATTTAAATTTATCCTCTGTTCACAATTTTTGTAGGCTCTGAGCCTATAAGAAATGTTTATGTTTCTTGTATGTGCCATTTTACTTTTATATTCTGTTAAGTCGTTCAACTACTATTTACCTGTTTACCTGTTTAAAATTAATGTAACTTAATGAATTTTCCCCGATTTTCAATTCCAAGCCAACCTACCCCATACGCTACGCCATTCCACCCCACAAGAGGGTCACGCAGGTGACATGAGCACATAATTGTTTAAACTAAATATAAGTATATTTGGAGTTTTTATTCGGATCTATTGTTTTTCTTGGCTTTCTTCATTTGCTACTTTCCTCATTGCGCTGTTATGTCGGATGCTACTTGGTTGATGTCGTCTGTTGTTTATGTGGCTCTGTAGTTTTCCCTTGTTTGTTTCCCTGTTTTGATGGAGCATTTCAGTATCTACTTTTTTTTGGTTGGTTCTTCCGTATTCCCTGAAGCTTGTTTTTTCCAGGATCATTTTGGCTCTCACCAATCTATGGTCACTCCCTGTATTGAACGAGTTCAGAACTGTTACGTCTTGAATCATTGTTTTGGAAGAAGACAGTATGTAGTCTATTTCGTTCCTTGTCGCTCCGTTTGGGCTTATCCAGGTCCATTTTCTTTGATGTTTTTTGTTAAAGAAGGTGCTTGTGGCATACAATCTTTGTTCCGTTATAAAGTTTATCATCATATTACCCCTTTGGTTTCTAGTGTCAAATCCATATTTTCCTATATATTCTTCCTTGGCCTCTCCCTGTTTTCCCAATATGGCGTTAAAGTTTCCCATAACTATTTCGTATTTACATTTGTTCTGTTCTCTTGCCAATCTTATGTCTTCGTATATTAGCTCTGTGTCTTCGTCTGAATAGGTGGATGTGGGTAGGTATACTTGTATTAGTTTTAACTTATGTTTTTCATTTATTTTAAGGGTAATATATGCTACTCTTTCTGATATTCTTATTGTAGTTTAAATTTTTGGGATTATTGATTTTTTAATTAGAAAGCCTACTCCACTTTGACTGTCTATAGTGTCTATATCATGGCCTTTATAGAATAAGGCATTTTCAGATTGCAACACAAGCTGACTTCCGAAAGACCAATTATGTCCCTTTCAATATTCCTTGCCTCGTTTTCCAAATCGAAGAGTTGTTCGTCCTTTAGTAGTGATCTGCAATAATTGTATGTGGCGATTACAATTCTTGTTTTTGCCAATTTCTTGCCTCCCCCAGAATCCATGAGGCAGACTGAATCATTTTCAATGTGGGATTTTGGGTTTTCTGCCCTACCCGCCTGGGGTACTTTATTCTTAGAACCTGGCAAGAAAAACAAACAAAATATCATGCGAAACCAAACTAAAGATAGAAGAATAAAGAACTCTGTATAAAAATGGTTTATACGCAACGGAACAATACTCTCAGAAGAGAGGCAAGGAGAATGATAAGAAAGGATAGGGAAGAGAACTATAGAATAATGGCAGAGAAGGTGACTGAAGAAAACAAAAACCTTAAATGCCTAGGGAAGAAGCAGGGAAAACACCAAATAATAGCTCTGAAGGACGATAACAATGTGAAAACAAGAAACAAAGACAAAATTAAAGAAATAGTCCATAAGTTCTATCAAGACCTTTACTCACCAAGAACAGTAAGACCACCAGGAAACCAAAACAAAGGTCAAGGTTGGCTCTGAAGAGATACCAGAAATAAACGAGGAAGAAATTATACATGCTATAAACTCAATCAAGAAAAACAAGGCACCAGGAGGAGATGATATAATCGCGGAAATGCTCAAGGAGGCACAAGAAATTGTCATACCGCAGCTAAAGCACCTTTTCAATCTCTGTATAGAACAACAAACAATACCCACGAACTGGAATGAGGCAATAATAGTTATATTATTTAAAAAAGGAGATCGAACAATGATAGAAGACTATAGACCCATTAGCTTGCTGTCTCAGATGTATAAGCTTTTTACCCGAGTCATAACCAATAGAATTACAAATAAGCTGGATGCCTGCCAACCGGTAGAACAAGCCGCATTCCACAAAGGATATAGCACTAATGACCACTTACTTACAGTAAATATCATAATAGAAAAGTCCACCGAATATAACTTTCCAATACACATGGCATTCGTGGACTACGAGAAGGCATTCGA